>JBAMAX010002908.1:0-16744 GCA_037043745.1 Chymomyza amoena
CAATATGGAGGTATAGGGTATACCAAAGTCGTCCGCGATTTAACTCATGTCAGCTTTTTTAATTACAAAATAATCAAATTATCGTAGATATTTTTTAGAAAAACGAATCAGAAACGATATATTAAAAAAAGTTTATCTTTATGTAAAAGTAAAAGATGTTTCGGGGTGACTTTCAAAGTGAAAAAAGAAAGAATAAAATTCCATCATAAAAGAAGTTTTAAAAAGTACTTATAATAAAAAAAAATATTAAGTGACCGTTTCGAAGAAATGCTTCGCATTGTAAACAATTTGGAATTAAGCAACAAAACGAGTGAGTGTTCGGTGAAAGATTTTCATAAATGTTTTCAATAATGACCTTCTGACATGAGTAATAATATAACTGGAACACAAATTCTATAAAAAAACTAAGTTTTCTTTAATTTATTAGAAGACGCGAAGCTTTATTTAATTTCAAAAAGAACATATTGGCGGTAGGTTTGCCTTGATCAAAAATTTCCCGGAATCATCGTAATCACCGAACTCACCTGCTTTAGCTTCCTGCGATTTTTCCCCTTCGGTTGGCTCAAGACATCTCTCCATGGAACGCGTTACAGCACCCGAGATGAGGTTATCTAAACATAGAAGATAGCTCTGATGGCCATACCGTAAATCGAATCTCAAAAATGGTTCGATGGATCCTACGCTGACATAAGAATGGAATGACAATGGCAGATGTGTCTATTGAAGAAAAAAAAGACATCAAATCGGTTGCTTGTGATGATGCCGGGAAATTTTTAATCAAAGTATGCTCCTACTAAGTTTTGTGACAAACCCTGTACAGCAAAAGTTGGCTTTGTTCATTGATTCAAATTATCCTACAGCAAGCATTAATTTATATTTATTTAACGTTTTACGAATAATATTGAAACTAAAGTATTAAAGTATTAAAAATTATATTTCTTTGTTAAAATGGCGATTCTGGTAAGTCACAGAGACTATTTTATTGCTTCTCTTATAAATAAATAAATCTCAATAAAATACAGAAACGCTCACGACGCCAGAAGGCTTTCCGTTGCAGTGTGGCTAATTTTGGAATAGTTCGAAAGATATTACTAATTTATATAGTGCATAAGTTCATTTTTACACGAAAACTGCGCCAATGGAGTGGCACGACCAGATTTAAGATATACGATGAACGTGTATGGTTTATGCCACAGTTCGCAAAAGAATTTAATACGGGATTGCTGTTCGCAGCGCCCAACAGGAAAAAGAAACCTTATCGAACATTGCCTATTCTAAATTCTGGAAATAAAAAAAAAGTTCTCGACTTGAATAACAATTTAATGGAGCCACTTGGAGCAACCGGCTCAAAAATGGTACGTATTACATATCATGTTCCCTCCCTGAGACTATATATATTTTATAATATTTCAGATGCCAAGTATGGATTATCAGCTACCCAGTTGCTCTCATAGAAGGACCTCCGGGAATGTAGAGCAGCGCTCATCGGGCAACAAGCCAAACCAAGTGCAAAACAAACCTCTTGAAAGTCCTAAAACTCACCCCATGAACATAGGTGAAGGTTCGACATCATCTCGAGAACATGAGAAAAAAATCTTGGAAGATCAATCAATCTTTAGTCGATTCATTCAAACTATTTATTATCGATGCAAGCCAGGCCTAGACATAATCAAATCGTTTGTAACTTCCAAAAATAAACCAATGGACACTATTTTGCCTGGAAATAATGAGACAAAAATCTTGGAAATGAAATCTATAAAGCCTGGATGCACCAATAAACGGACCATTTCCAAACGTGAACCTCTAGCTCGAAATCCATATATGAGAAAGCATAATTTAACATATCCAAGTTCAAAGTTCCAGCAGATTAAACTAAACAATGTCTATAAGAACAGCGCCATGGAGGGGATTGACTATCGTAAACTTAAAGCCAAGAAAGAAAATGAGAATAACCCCCCCAACGTCTACAGCGTTAAGTTAATGCCAATGCCCGTGCCACAGAGAGCTGTTTTGGAGGAACCTTGCGTTTCAAAACTTATTTACACAGAGGACGTAGAGGACTTGATCTTTCCAAATCAAGATATCTATTATTATCTGCACATGCATCAAATGCGGAAGATCAAGAAAGCTCAGGAAGAATTAATCGCAATTCGACTTGTGGCCATGGAGAGAGATCGTATAGATAATCTCCCGTTGCTCAGAAGGCTTTTGATTAAGTATCGTGAAATTTTTACTTATAAAGATTATCGCCAGCTGCTCAAACGAATTTTGATTAAGTATCCTGAAGTTTATATTTATTTCCTCGGCTACATATGGCTTATTTTCAAATTTTTTTATCGTAAATACGGATATGAAGAGAAATAATTTTTTTTAAAATACCCTTTGTTATTGTGTTATTGTTTAGGTTCTGGTTCAATAAAAATTTAAAAAAAAAAAGTGTCTTTGTACTTGCTCGAAAGTAGTTCTCGTTGCCACTGATGACTCATAAATACAATTATCTTTGTACTATCTGCCTAAGTTAGGATCAGCATTAAACTACAAATAATAAAAGAAACTTAATGTTAAAGTACCTAAGAATCTATTAATAATTCTAAAAAATACGTCGCGTTGGGGGACCGCTCGGGTAAACAAACTTGACGACGTTTAGGAGCGGTCCCCCAACGCGACGTATTTTTTTAGAATTATTAATAGACTCTTAGGTACTTTAACATTAAGTTTCTTTTATTATTTTTTACTTTTTAAAGGGAAATTACTTAAGTTCTTGTGACGGGGGTTTTTAAATTTTTTTTTTAATTCAAATCAGCTTGATTTCAGTATTAATTTGCTTTTCGGAGTAAGGCATGAAACTATAGATGAATTTGCTCACAAAACAGCCATGAATTCAGTTTTAATGTATTTTGAAAAATCAATTCAGAGAATTGGTTTTATTTTCTTAGTTATAGATCTGTTTTGCGTGGTTGAATTGTAATAAAATAGAAAAAAGAAGAAGCTTAGCCGCTCAGCTTTTATGGGCGGCTTAGAAGCCTACCCGTATGGGAGCTATATAATGTAGCCCCGGTATCGAAAAAGTAAAATAAAATTATCTCCTATGGCATAATAAGGCATCTAATGTGAATGTTTGTTTACCATAGCTATTACCATCTCTGTGATCTCGACGTTCATACGGACATGGTTATATCGACTTTTCTAGTCACCCTGATCATATTTTAGGTAACTTTGGGGGCCTCCGACGATTTCTTCTGTATGTTACATACATTTTCGGTTAGCACAAATTTAATATACCCTTTGTACCACACGGTTTTGGGAATAAAAATATATCCACCCTATTATAGGTAGCCCATGTAATTTGTTACAAAAATGTCAATGACTCGAAGGTGGTACCTCGAAAAATGATACCATTTCCAAATATTGTTATGAAAAATTTTTAAATATATTTTTTTATCAAATTGCAAAATCAGTAGGGGAAAGGCTTGCAAGTTGGGACTTCATCAATTTTTTAGCTATATCTCTACATACATATCTCCCTAACTCTACAGATAGACAGCAATATAAATACGTTGTTGGAAAGAGAAAAGATAGAGCATAATCCTAAATAAGCAAATCATTTGAATTATGTAAAAATAATCAATACGCAGACAATTTTCAATTTAAATTTTGTACCACATGGAGTGGAGTTTACCTAGTCAAAATAAAAATCCCAACAGTTATTCCTAAATTCGGATACATGGTCTAAAAAACCTCACCTTATCAGTATTTAAGCGAAAGAAAGAAAGCGTAGTGTGCAAAGCTCTTTCAAGAGCACTTTCTATGCTCCTCCGTTTCGAATGTATTCCGATTTTTATACCCAGTAATTTTTTTTAATCTATAAGGCTTTGATTTCTGGTTCGAACGATTTGCAAACAAGACGGCTTTGACTATAAATTTAAAAGCTTAACATATATTTCAGAAATTGATCGCATTGAAAAGAAATAATTCTTTAAACGTAAAAACAAAAATGATATATTTAATATCGACTACGTAAGTTGAAATGTGAAATACCTTGGACAACTGTAACGCATAATAATCCCTAATTTGCAGATACTTCGATTATTACTTTGCCGGCAGCGGCTATTTGGTTAAACCCATACTAGAGAGCATTGGAGTGCCGTGTACATTTGATACATTTGTGGAATACGTAGAGGTCAACACGAATAATCCACTCACTGTGACTGAGCGTAATAAGCTCTTACATATTATGAACGATGCCGTTTATTATGGAATCCTTTTCCGTCGTGGACCATATTACTTTAGTGAGCCGTTTGAGGAGTTCTAAATTTGCTGTTCCGTTAATGATTGAAATTTTACAAACCACCCACAAAAACAACAAATACGCTTTCAACACCTAAAAAATACCATAATCTTCAAAAATTAAGTTATAAAATACCTAAAGCATAAAAATTGCTCAAAACTGACTTACGTTTGGGTTTCGACTCTTGAGTTTGGCCATACATTGTGTAAGATTATTTTTTTGTACTACTTAAGCATTTTATAGAAATCTTGCTTATAATTCACAACATGTTTAAATAGCGAGTGGTCGCCATACTAAAAATTAATTATTACGCAAAAAAATAAAAAAATATGTCAGAAAATGGCACAAAAATTCACTTAGACAATTTTAATTAGTTTTAATGGGAATTCCTCAAAGCAATGGTAAAAAATGAAAATAGATGTGTCCCAACTTATAAGTTTAAAAGTGTCCCAACTTACATTTTTACAGGGTATAGGAAATTGAAATTCCGTAGCCCAAGAAGATTGGATTACTGGATTATTTCAATTTTTGGAACCACTTATAATTATATGCAGCTGCATTATCCAATAGGCTTAGCTACACGGTCCGGCACTCGAAGTGTACCCAATTAAAAAGGCCATAAATTAATTTTGGAAAATTACCTTTACTCAATTCAAGGTACAAAATGTGTAAAAATAATACGAAATTTAGAAACAATTTACTTTCGCTCAATATGGCCACCTTTTGCCTTCACTATGGCCTTGAGACGGTCCAAAAATGAATCGCAAGCTGCCCGAATGTGACTTGCAGGTTTTTTGGCCCACTCGTGGACAATGGCTTTTTTCAGCGCCTCGAGACTGTTGTATCTTTTAGTTCGGACCTTGCTCTCCAAAATGGCCCAAAGAGAATAATCCATCGGATTCGCGTCTGGTGAATTCGAGAGCCATTGTGTGGACGTTATGAAGTTCGGAACGTTGTTTTTCAGCCATTCTTGGTTCACTCGAGCTTTGTGAGACGGTGCCGAGTCCTGTTGAAACGTCCATGGTCTGCCACCGAAATGTTTGTCTGCCCACGGCTTCAAAGCAACCTCCAGAATACTTTCCCGATAATATTGCGCATTAACCTTGACGCCAGGCTCGATGAAAACGATTGGAGAGCGCCCATCTGCGGTTACAGCGGCCCAAACCATTATCTGTGGCGGGTGCTGCCTGCTGGTGGCCAATCGATGACTCAAATTCTCGTATGAACGGTCCCTCAAGTAAACCCTATCGTTTTGAGAGTTTACGAATTGCTCAGTTGTAAAAATTTTCTCGTCAGAAAACACAATGTTCGGCAATTGACCGCTTTCGGCCAAGCGAAGCAACTCCTTCGCTCTCTCAAGTCTGACTTGTTGCTGCTTCGGTGTGAGATCATGTGCCTTTTGGTTCTTGTAAGGCTGTATTTTCAGTTCTTTCGCCATTTGATTGGCACTTCGTCGGGGATTACGCTCAAGTCGCTTCTTCACTTTTTGAACCATCTCACGTGACGTTGCAGTCTTTTGATGACCACCTCCATGACGTTTTGCGATGCTACCAGTATCATTGTAACGAGTTATGGTGCGATAAACGAAAACTTTATTTACTTTAAGGTGTTCGAGCTCACGAACAATCGCTGGTTGTGATTTTCCAGCTAAATATAATGCAACTACACTATTACGTTTGAAATCCATTACTGATTTTTATACCCTGTACCGTATGGTACCAAGGGTATATTAAGTTTGTGCAAGCCGAAAATGTATGTAACATATAGAAGGAGACGTCGGAGACACCCCAAAGTTACCTAAAATATGATCAGGGTGAATAGAGAAGTCGATATACCCATGTCCGTCTGTCCGTCTGTCCGTCTGTCCGTCCGTCCGTCCGTCCGTCTGTCCGTGTGAACGCCTAGATCTCAGAGATGGTAAGACCTAGAGTTACCAAACTTTCACATTAGATCCCATATTATTCCATAGGAGGCAAGTTTATTTTATTTTTTTGATATCGATGATAAATTATATAGCTCCCATGGGGGTGTTTGAGACGACCTCGACAAAAAAAAAGCGTTTTAGATGAATAATTCGTTTGTTTATGAAGATATCGTAGCCAAATTTGGTATTTTTATAGTTCCCAATCACTGTACCAAATTTGATCGAAATCGGTTGACTATATCATATAGCTCCCACCGATCGACCAAAATAACTTTTTTAAAGAAAAATTCGCTATATTTCGTTTTTTAATAAAGATATCGTAACCAGATTTGGTGTTTGGAAATTTTGTAGACCACTTAAGCAATGTGCCAAATTTGAACAAAATCGGTTGACTATATCATATAGCTCCCATAGGTCCGATCTTCCAAAAAATCGATTTTTTAACAAAATTTGTTGTGTTTCGTTTGTTTGTTAAGATATTGGGACCAAATTTGACATTCGTGAGTATTTTATAGTTCCTAAGCACTGTACTAAATTTAATCCAAATCGTTTGACTAGATCATATAGCTCCCATAGGACCAATCGGTCCAAAAACACGTTTTTTATACAAAATTCGATGTGTTTTGTTTGTTTGTAAAGATATTTAAAATAAATTTGGCATTCATATCTTTTTAAGGTATTTAAGCACCGTGTCAAATTTTATTGAAATCGGTTGACTATATCATATAGCTCCCATAGGAACGATCAGTCAAAAAAAAATGTTTGCTTAAAAATTCTTCTGTTTTTGGTTTTTGTGCAGAAATCAGACTTTATTACAAGCTAGTGGTACAGGGTATCCTAAAGTCGTCCGCGCCCGACTTTACGTCCGCCATTTTTTTTATAATAAAAATGATCAAATAACTATTATTTTTGGAGTTTTTTCATAAAAATTGTAAAATAATTCTTACATTTTGACTTAAAGAATAAAAATTATGATTTAATAATCAATGTCAATTTTTATTTAAAAATTGCAAGATAACTCTTATTTTTTAATTTTTATAATAAAAATGTTAAATAAAAATTAGACTAGAATTCCCTTAGGATACTGACTGACTGAGTAAGTGAATTCGAACAGGTGTAGGTTTCGTGAAAATGAGGGTTAAACCTCCCAAAAGGTGTGAATCTCTAACTACAAGAAGGAATCCCTCCCGACTAGACCCAGCCCAGATGATTAAGTTTCTTTCTGCATACGGAGATCTAGGCGTTGTCGGGTGTAAACTCTACTATAGAGTACAAAAGGAAGACTTAGACTCAGAAAAAATGCTCTGAGATGTTTATTTTTCCTCAAATGCACTTAAAAACCGTTTGCGCTTTTTGGCGCATTATTTTAAGACAAATGATTTTAAAATTAAATGTCAAATTGGAATAAAGTAAATATCGAAATAATAAAATATAAAACACATGAAGCCACAAATATTAAAAATCTGTGTTCAATCAAATGGATTTGACATTCAAATTATTATCATTGTCAATTTGTTGTCACATTAATATAATAATGAGCTCAATAATATTCAAATTTTAATAAATTCCAAAGTGTTTTAAAGTGCAGCTTTCATTTTTGCCTTAATGGATAATTTTTGTTTGATGTATTACTTGCAAGCAGCTTCCAATCTCAACTCGATTCCCTACTCGATGCTTTGAAGAACAAAAATCAAACTCACAATTCTAAATTGTACTTTATTAGCGCCAGTTGGTTGATTTCGCCCACTGTGCGTGGCCAGCTGCTGCTGCCGCTGTCAGCCGCTGGAACAAAGCAGCGCTCAGTGAAGCGTCTTGGCTAAGCAAAAAGTGCTGCCTATTTAATTAGATTCCTAAATCTTTTACTGCCCAGTCCAGGGCAGTGACAGAAAAAGTATTCCACCGTCTCCAGCTCCTCCCCATCGGCACAGCTTCTATAGAAGTCATGGTGGGGAGCATTCAACCTGGTTGCGTGGACTCCCACCAGCCAGTGTCCTGTGATAGCACGGATAACAGTTGAGCACTGGGCTTTATTCGGACAGCAAAGTTCTTTGGTTCTTTTACTGCAGTATGTCGGCCAGGTTTGCCGCGAGATCCTACACATGTTCGATGTCCGATTCTACGTTTTATTTGCTGGCCACGGGTATTCCCATGCCGTCCTTGTCTTGAAGGAGGATGCTGGTAGTTCCTTGGATAGCCAGTTCATCCGCACTACAGTTGCGTAGATATAAATGTTCTTATTCCGAACTTGTAGGTTTCTTATAGTTATTGAAGCCTCTCGGATTGCAGTGACCCCTGCCTGAAAAACACTGCAGTGGTCCGCGAGTCGGAAAGCAGTTCTAACGTTGAATTTCTCAACGTCGAAGACTCCTCCTACCCGTCGTCTAGCTTGGAACCGTTCGTGTATATCTTTATCTAGCCAGCTGGGCCCGGTACACCTGTATTCCACTCCTCCCTGGTTGGAATATAGGCTCTAAATTCGGTTATGAAATATTCCTGTGGTATGCAGTAGTCTGTGCTTTCGGGAATAAGTGGTTTTTCCTTAAGAATCTTTGCATGACCAAAGTCTTGTTCATTCCAATTTTTCGCCTCTCTCATGCTTAAAGTTGACGGAATGGCTGTTTGTTTCCCCACTTTGTTCAGTGATAGGAGGTTTTAGAATAGTATCTAGTGCTTCGTTTGGGGTGGAGCGTAGAGCACCATTAATGGTAAGTTCGGCGGTTCGCTGAACCCTACTTAACTTACTATGTTTGGGGACATGCCCCATTTAAGTCCAATGGCTTTCTTACAAGTATATAAAGCGATCATGGCCTTTTTCTTCGATCTACGTACCTAAGTCTGGAGCATTTCTTTAACGTTCAAGATGAGAGTGAGTCGGTACATGGAGTTAGGAATTCATAAAATATATCAACATTTGAAATATAGTAAGTTTTGTATTTTTTTAATTAACATTATAAATTACATAAATCCAACTAAATCTTGACCAGTTCTTTTGCTTATTCATGTTCTTTATACATTTCAATATCAATCAAATGTCTTAGAAACTTCAATAATCTGTGAATAAGTCGCTTTGAAATATCATCAAGCCATGAGCATTTCTTTTGCTTATGGTCTCAAAATTTGTCAAGATTTTAGCTGCCATGTTAAATTAAAAAACAATCGAACATAAAATTTGGTAAACACGTGTTATACTCTGCAATTGCTCTGAACTTGTTTCCGTGTATCCTAGGCCCATTAAAATAATTGAGAAAAGGTAAGTTCCTTTTCGTGACACTCCATTTCGGCTTGGGGCGTTACCTCACCACTGGATTGCGGCATCTCCACTTCTGCGAAATGCATATTCTGCATATAATTGGCGTCGGATTTTTGGAGCGCTCGAAAATAATCGAAGATCTTCGTATATGCAATGTGATTTACATTGGGAAAGTATCTAGTTCCTTGAACGTGATAACTGCTGGTCTCGTCCCGCATCCAACGTCGTTCCTCCATCCAGGACACACGATGGCTCCTTAAATAGCCCTTAAGTTTTTTTATATCGCCACGAGAAATGGATTGCATGGAATTAAATACCATTCCATCGCCAATGGCTTTAAGGATTTTCTGGTTTCCTTGTATTGCCTCTAGGACATGAAAAAACGGACCTAGGCAACCTGGCTTATTATATTTCATGTCATTAAGTAACTCCATGGATAAAAACCCAAAGCGAATATGTTGCAGGACATCAAAAATATGATTTTTACGATCTGGCCATGAATGATCGAGCCAGATACAAGCACCATAAAATACCTAAAGTAAATTCGCGTCATTTAAATTGCATTTAATATAGAGTATATCCTGAGCTTACCTCGATTTCAGAGTTAACTGCCAAATTTCGGGATCTTATTAGTCCCATGACTTGTTCCACATTAAGTAAAACGTATTCGGCAGTCAAGAAAATTATTAAAATTGACTTCGAAATTCGAGGTATCATCAATTCATGTAAAAAAGACATATTTGTAAATTCACGCGATTCGACCAAGAGCTCTTAGGAGCCAAATTCATCGAAAACCGGCGACTGTAATGCTTTGCAGATGCGGGTTTCAAGCATAGGTACTTCCAAGAATATGGCTGCACTTAGCATGTCAACTATATGGCCCGAATAGATCACATCGTCGTCTGACTTCATCCAATTATATACCAACTCAAACCCGAAAGGAGACAACTCCGGAGAAACAAAAACCGCAATATCTATTCGTTTGTATTCGAGAAAACGCTTAGAATACATAGCCATGATATCGTAATGAACTGGGTACTCTCTGCCACAAACGTACACCAGCCGATCCATGTGCCTGTTATTCATAAAGTTATCAAAGACTTTTTCCAAAGCGTCGGAAATCGGTGCGAGGATTATTGGTTTGGATTGGTCGTCAGGGAAAATAAATTCCTTTATGTTACGAGCATCAAAGTTTTTGATGAGTCGCGCTACTTTTGACTGTTCATCTCTTTAATGGAAAGTGTGGAGTGTTAAAAACGTGGAAAAAACGGTTAGCTTATGTGCACATTATTACTTACCTGGCTTCCAAAGCCTCCTTATCATCAAGTTCACAGAGCAAGTGCATATTTCGGAACATTTTTAAATATTATATTTAATATTTTGTAAAGAAATAATTATAAATATTTAATTTTTCTGTTTATTTTACGTGTTCTCAGGTTAGAGAAAATTTAGAGAATGAAAATTGGGGCGATGATATTTTGGTAATGAAAAGTTTAGAGTTTTGACAAGTTTAGTGTGGGCAATTTGATTGTTGAGAATTTTGGAGTTGGTATTAAAAATAATGACAATTTTAGTGAATTGTTGGTCCTCATCATCTTCATTATCCAATCCAATATTTTTAACTTCCGAAATCTTGTAGTCTTTAATCCGCTTAGCCTTTTGCTCGTCATTATGCAATCCAAAGTTCTTAATTTTATATTTTTTTTATATTAATAAGTGAAGAATCTGTACATCAATTTTGTACCATAACAAAGCATGGATGGTAAATAAAAAAACAGCCTAACCCCATAACGCCGTATGAGGATTTTAATTGAGGGTAGTCTTACTGACCCAACGTCTTCGCAAAACTTTGCCGATTAAGCCGCCTTTAAGGGTGGGCAGGGAGCAGTCCACTTGCGAGCAGGCTGCGGTGTCTTTGCAATCTATCGCTGTATCTACGAGTGTGCCTACCAATCTGTTCTTCAACTGTATGCAGATTGTGGTCTCTATGGAGTGTGGAACCGCGTACGTACCAGGGACAGTTGGTTATCTGTCGTAATACTCGATTCTGCAATACCTGTATGCGTTTATAGTTCTATTTGGCAGCAATTCCCCGAATCTGCACTCCATAAAACCATATCGGAAGAATACAGTGCACATAAACAGCTCTTTTACATCCCAGCGGCAAGGTGCTCCTCTTATTCGCAGTTGTAGGAGTCTGTGACGATATTTTTTAACCGTCTCTTTGAGGTATGGCCCAAAGGTAAGGCGCTTGTCCAAAGTGATGCCGAGGTATTTAGCTTGTGATGGTTGCTCCAGGGTAACTCCGTCTAGCTGTATTGAAGGGGTATGCGTCAATCTGTTGAGTGTGAAGCAAGGGTTTATTGTTTTTAGTGGATTAACCTTCAAATTCCACCGTTTGCACCAAGCTGCGAGAGTATCAAGATACGCTTGTAGACCATTGATTGCCTCTTCGCTACATTTGGCATTACAGATGACTGCGATGTCATCTGCATATGTCGCAATAATAGCCTTGGAGGGAGCTTCCATATGGTCAGAGGTAGGCCTGGGTATATCAGAAATATACAGAGAAGAGAGCAGTTGACCCATGAACACTGCCTTGCGGCACTGCTGCTCTCATATTATAAGTGGACGAGTATATGTCCTTTACTCGGACCTTAAAATCTCGTCCTTCCAGATATGACCTTAAAAGGCCATAGTACGGTGCAGGCAAAAGGTTTTTAACTTTGCACAGACGACCATCGTGCCACACCCTATCGAACGCTTGGTGCATGTCTATGAAGACAGCGTTGGAGAACTCCAGGTCGTTAAAAGCCTGCATGATGTGCCGTGTCCCTCTCGAAAGCCGAATTGGTGATCCGGCAAGATATAACATTGGCTTATAATGGCAAAAATCCGAATCTCAATCAGTCCTCTCCCATAATTTAGACAGGGAGGGTAAAAGACTTAAAGGCCGATACGACTTAGGATCAGCTTCTGGTTTGCCTGTTTGTGAATCATTAGAATCGGTGCTATTTTCCATTGCTTTGGGAAAATTTTGAGTCTGATAATAGCATTAAAAATTAATACACTCAAAAATCAGTCCAAAACGTGGGAAATGCCCTCCTGTAACTTTAAATGGCATGTCCATATCGGATGAAGAATCAGTCAAATACCTTGGAGTGGAAAAATCATATAAAATCAAGACATATGCAGCTTACAATTAAAACAAGAAAATTGAACTGGCTTCTAGGTTCGCGATCGCAGCTTTATTTGGAAAATAAATTTCGGCATTACAAAGCAGTTCTCAAGCCGGTATGGACATATGCAATGGAACTTTGGGTTCCAAGTACGTCAAATATCGAAATCCTTCAACGGTACCAATCAACTAGAAGCATAGTCAGAGCTCCCTGGTTTGTTAGGTAAGGTGAGGGCGGCAGTTGGGACTGACGTCCCAACTCACTTAGGCCAAGGATAGGCCCGTTGCGATACCGCTAGAGTGAGCTATTTCAGCACTCTTCCCCACTTAAGAGGTCCCCTATAATAGGTGAGGAAGCCATCTTGAATAAACTTTTAAAGGCATTTTGGACTCAATCATCAAGAAAGTGTGACTTTAGAAACCTAAATCTTTTACTGCCGAGCCCAGGGCAATGACAGAAAAAGTGTTCCACCGTCTCCAGTTCCACCTCAACGCCACAGCTTCTACAGAAGTCATGGTGGGGAACATTCAATCTGGATGCGTGATTTCCCACCCGCCAGTGGATGCCTGGTTTGTCAGTAATTATGAAATTCACAAAGACCCTCAATATTCTACTAGTTAAACCAGACCTCTAAATGCACCTTTCCAACCACAGCAGAGACTTTACTCTCCTCTCTATTCCTTGACCAAGGCAAACTTTCTCTACAAGAGCCGAATTGCTTATATTGTACAAAAAAATAATCTTAGACAATCTATGGCCAAACCTAAGAGTCGCAACCCGAAAGTTGGACAGTTTTCAATAGTTTCTATGTTCCTCTTATTTTATTAATAATTTTTAAAGATAATGGTAAAGTATCAATCGTTCAATGTAACATTAAGTTTTAAAATTCAGGAAATGGCTCACTAAAGAAATATGATCCTTGACGGAAAATATACCCAAAGAAAACGGCATTATTCATAATTGCCAATAGGGTATACCGTACAGTCATATCGATAGGAGCATTCGAGCCGACCTCTATGTATGCCACAATTGTGTCGAATGTGCACGGCATCCCTATAGTTTCCAAAAGTTTGTGCATCATAAGGCTGCATTCGGCAAAATTTATTAATCTGCAAATTATGGATAATTATGCGTTACAGTTGTCCAAGGTATTTCACGTTTCAACTTACTCCGGCATTTTTAAAAATATATTTTTGCTTTTTGAATTATTTTCTGCTTTTTTTAATGACTCCTATTTATGAAATTAGATTTTGTTTTTAATGTAAAATCAAAGACGTCTTGATGACAAATCGTTCGAGCTAAAAATCAAAGCCTTATAGATTAAAAAAAATTACTGGCTATGAAAATGTGAATACATTCGAAACGGATGAGCATAGAAAGTGTTTCCTAAAGAGCTTTACACACTACGCTCTGTTTCTTTAGCTTAAATCCTGATAAGGATTCTTGTTTAAGAAATACAAATCTTGCTTTTAACTTATTAACTTATAAAAATGCAGAAAAAAATGCTTATGTATATTTGGCCAACCACTGGTTTACAATCTTAAGTCTAATATAAAAAAATGGCGTACGTAAAGTCGGGCGCGGACGACTTTGGGATACCCTGTACCACTAGCTTGCAAGAAAATCCGGTTTCTTATCAAAATAGCAAAAACGGATGAATTTTTAAAGAACAATTTTTTTTACCGATCGGCTCTATGGCAGCTATATGATATAGTTAACCGACTTTAATCAAATTTAACACAGTGCTTTGGTTCTTTAAAAAAGATCTGAATGCCGAATTTAGTTCAAATATTTTGTATAAAAAACGTTTTTATAGACCGATTGGTTCTATGGGAGCCTTTATATAGTCAACCAATTTTGATCAAATTTAGTACAGTGCTAAGGAACTATAAAAAATTTGCGAATACCAAATTTGGACCCAATATCTTAACACACAAACGAAACAACAAATTTTGTTGAAAAATCAATTTTTGGAAGATCGGCCCTATGGGAGCTATATGATATAGTCAACTGATTTTGTTCAAATTTGGCACATTGCTTAAGTGCTCTAAAAAATTTCCAAACGCCAAATCTGGTTACGATATCTTTATTAAAAAATTAAATATAGCGAATTTTGATTTAAAAAAGTTATTTTGGCCGATCATCCTATGGGAGCTATATGATATAGTTAAACGATTTTGATGACACATGGTACAGTACTTGGGAACCATAAACCATAAAACTTTTGAATTCCAAGTTTGGTTAAGATATCTTCATAAACAAACGAATTATTCATCTTAAACCTTTTTTTTTGTCGAGTCCGTCTCAAACACCCCTATGGGAGCTATATAATTTAATCCCGATATCAAAAAAATAAAATAAACTTGTCTCCTATGGAATAATATGGGATCTAATGTGAAAGTTTGGTTACTCTAGCTCTTTCCATCTCTGACTTCTAGTCGTTCAAACGGACAGACGGACAGACGGACGGACAGACGGACATGGGTACATCGACTTCTCTATTTACCCTGATCATATTTTAGGTAACTTTGGGGTGTCTCCGACGTCTCCTTCTATATGTTACATACATTTTCGGCTTGCACAAACTTAATATACCCTTGGTACCATACGGTACAGGGTATAACAACTATAGGCTTTGAAATGATACTAGTTTTTTAACTGATGAATATTTTAACCAAAAAACATAATTTTTCCCTTATTCAATACAAATATTATGGTTGGCTTTCAACAAATTAAATTAGTATTACTTAATGAAAATTTAGATGTGCTCACTTGAACGAATCAAGGTTAATTTTCTTTATATATTTTTAAAATTGTGTGTACATGCAAAACAAAAACGAGTTGAATAAAAATAATGTGTGTTCTAGATGTAGACAAAACAGAACTTCGAAAAGTTATAAATTTGAAGATCATTTTTTGAATTGATGGCTTCAAATATGTATCGGCGAAAATAAGTGAAGCGGCCTATTTTTTTCCCGACCTTCTCTGATTTTGATGAATTTTACCCAGTTGGTAGAGTTGTAAAGCATAAAATTCTCCACAAAATCGGTTAACTGGATAATCCTCCACAGTTAATCGTTCCTGAGATATAGCTTAAAACGCGGGGAGTGCTTTGATTTGAAAATTCCATAAGAATTCGTTTTGCACATGCGTGTCACTCTGAACACTTTATCTTGTGATGGGCCAGATTTTGTAGAGAATTTTATGATTTACAATTTTTTAGAAGAAATGTTTCCAAGCACTGATAAAATGTTATTTTAAAAAAAACGATTTTTGTAACCTTTGACCTTAAATGTCTGGAGAGAAGGACATGATACTCATTGATACTTCTTGATCTTGATCTTAAAATGGCAAAATCATAATTGAACTTATTATCTTTCAATTCGGAAAAAATGTGCTTGTGTCATTTTTCGATGACTCTTTACTCTGGCGAAAATTGCGAGATGTCAATATCAAAATAAGAATAACTGGTATAATTTAAAGAGTTACATACTTTTATTTTTTTCATCTTTTTTAGTGAATTTTCTACACATAAAATGATATTAGGACTTTTTCTTCAAAAGTGGGAGTTCACTTTTGAATTTTAAAATTAAAAACTTACGTATAAAAAATTAACAAATGTTTTTTTTTTTAAATTGTAATTTTTTTTTTAATTACATATTTTATCTTTGTTTTTTATCAAAAAAATATCTTTATTCGTTTAGAAGATATGGCTTATTAAAATATAGTCTATAAATGAAATACCCCATATACAGCTATCGATAACTCGATAAAAAATCTGAATTTTGCAATAAAATTTGACGTTGTTACTATTGGCTAGTAGATCTACCCAATATGTAAAAATCTTAGTAAAATCGGCAAAAAGAAAAAATAAATTGTTAAAGTGGATGTTCGAAAACTTGTGGTAACTCTACAAGTGAACTTATGATAGCTGGCCAGCTATTCAATACAAATAGTTATCGATAGCACTCGAAATGAAATTGAACTCAGTCGAAAACTAGAGCACCATTTGTCTGAATACACTCGTTATGGCTTTTCAAAACGAGACGAAATCTAGAATAAGCTTGATTATGTTGTTGTCACGAATATGCTCAATACGCTAC
>JBAMAX010002910.1:0-25572 GCA_037043745.1 Chymomyza amoena
CTTGTAGCGTGTAGGGTATTTAAACGCCGAAGGTGTAAATCGGACGCTCAAGAGGGTATCTAGGGACGGTGCACCTCTAGCTATGCTCTGACTTAGCTCGCCGGACTGGGGGGGGTTTCCTAAACACTGACTCCTGATACACACTGAACATAAATTTTAGGTGCACATGGACAAATAATAATAAAAAAAAGAATAAACTAAATGGAAATAAATTAATACAAATAAACGAAGAAAACGAAAAAATACAATCAAACGGACTTTGCTGCTATGTTATATGGGAACTTTGACGGAATTAGTCCCGCCTTAACCTACCCAACCTATGTCTAATGATAAACGGTTAGGCCGTCTATTTTGACCCTAAAGCAACCTATTGGGTTTTCATGATCCTATAAGCCTAATTCTGTCCTACTCAGAGTGAACACACGGAAAAATTAGAAATTCATAATGGTATTATAATTCATGAAAAATAAATGGGTGTACTTAAAATAATGCTTAAAATATTATACATTGTAAACTTAATTTTAGAGAAATTTTCATATATTATCTTTTAACAATGAGATAAATATTTTTATACCCTGTACCGTATGGTCCAAGGGTATATTAAGTTTGTGTAAGCCGAAAATGTATGTAACATATAGAAGGAGACGTCGGAGACACCCCAAAGTTACCTAAAATATGATCAGGGTGAATAGAGAAGTCGATATACCCATGTCCGTCTGTCCGTCTGTCCGTCCGTCTGTCCGTCCGTCCGTCCGTGTGAACGCCTAGATCTCAGAGATGGTAAGAGCTAGAGTTACCAAACTTTCACATTAGATCCCATATTATTCCATAGGAGGCAAGTTTATTTTATTTTTTGATATCGGGGATAAATTATATAGCTCCCATGGGGGTGTTTGAGACGACCTCGAAAAAAAAGCGTTTTAGATGAATAATTCGTTTGTTTATGAAGATATCGTAACGAAATTTGGCAATCGAAAGTTTTTTATAGTTCCCAATCACTGTACCAAATTTGATCAAAATCGGTTGACTATATCATATAGCTCCCATAGGACCGATCGGCCAAAATAACTTTTTTAAAGAAAAATTGGCTATATTTCGTTTTTTAATAAAGATATCCTAACCAGATTTGGCATTTGGAAATTTTTTAGACCACTTAAGCAATGTGCCAAATTTGAACAAAATCGGTGGACTATATCATATAGCTCCCATAGGTCCGATCTTCCAAAACATCGATTTTTTAACAAAATTTGTTGTGTTTCGTTTGTTTGTTAAGATATTGGGACCAAATTTGACATTCGTGAGTATTTTATAGTTCCTAAGCACTGTACCAAATTTAATCCAAATCGTTTGACTAGATCATATAGCTCCCATAGGACCAATCGGTCCAAAAACACGTTTTTTATACAAAATTCGATGTGTTTTGTTTGTTTGTAAAGATATTTGAAATAACTTTGGCGTTCATATCTTTTTAAGGTATTTAAGCACCGTGTCAAATTTTATTGAAATCGGTTGACTATATCATATAGCTCCCATAGGAACGATCGGTCAAAAAAAAATGTTTGCTTAAAAATTCTTCTGTTTTTGGTTTTTTGTGAAGAAATCGGACTTTATTACAAGCTAGTGGTACAGGGTATCCTAAAGTCGTCCGCGCCCGACTTTACGTCCGCCATTTTTGTTATTGGGCCATTTGGGTTTCGTTAATTTAAATGCATATATATATATATAAATATTTAGGCCTACAATTGCCTCTACAAACAAAAAAAAAATACTACGACAGGTCGTTATTTGACCAACTACCACTCACTCATACGCCTTACGCCGAATCCCTGAGCTCAACGATTTCGTAGTACGGTGTACCTTGTTGGGAGATTTTTAAATTGGTTAGAATATGATAGGCAAAAATATAAATATAAGTAACCAATATATGTTATATATATATATAAAAGGTGGCACCGTTCAAACATAATTCTTATTACAAAATTTAAACATTATTCAAATTAAATTATTACTATTATAACAAAATACATTTTAAGTCTTTATTTTTAATTTTTCATAATTTTTAAGAGACCAGGTACGTTTACTTAAAGAACATGTAAATTAATAGAAAAAAAAGCTTGATCGGCCTGCGTATTAATTTACATGTTATTCGTGCAATCGTACAATATAAACAAAAAAATAAAGCTCCTCTCTACAAATCCCACCAGCTGTTTTAAGCTTTACATTACATATTGGTGCTTTTTACATATGTATATTTATCTGTTTTTGTTGATACTTGCGGGTTTTATTTAGGCTTTTGATCAGATGTTTAATCTAATCAAATGGTGTTGTCGTTCCGTCCGATGCTCAGCTGCTAAGTGCTGTCGCTTTTGTTGTTGTTGGCGCTGCTTTGTAGTGATCGTTTAAGCACAGCTTAACACAGCACTTGCAATTTGCACGTAATTGTTGTTGTAGTTGTTGTTGGCGCTTAGCGCGCAGCCGCTCTTGGTGCTGTCGCCGTTGCAGTTGGCGCAGCTTACTGCGCAGCTCTTAGGGCTGTCGTTGTTGTTGTTGGCGCTTTGTGCGCAGCCGCTCTTGGTGCTGTCGCTGTTGCTGTTGGCGCCGCTAAGTGCGCTGCAGCCGTTGTTGTTGGCGCAGCTTTTAGGGCTGACACTGTTGAGGTTATTGCTCGGCTGCCTTGTATCGACTAGTGCCGATTTTACAGCCGTCCAATTTATTTAAGCTTAAGAAATTATTGCTGCGTGGTGGTTAAGCCGTGCGGCTTTGCCTAAAAAAAATGTGGGACTTCTTAATATAATACTACGTTATGCAACGTTATATTACCTTAATAGGCCCGCAGCAATCGAATAAAAAAAAAACACTCACAATATCTATATAAAATTGATATAGGTATCAATATATATATAGAAATTAAATGATTTTTCACTTAAATGATTCACTTTAAATAGTTTGTTTTAATGCACTTAAGATTTTCCCAAAAATCACATTTGCACAGGCGCACTGTCGTACTTAGACTGACCTTTGTCGATGTTAAGCATGACTTAGGCAGCTAAGCTTTAAAGATGTAAAACAAAAAGCTATGCGCATGAAGAGCGCTCGTTATATGACATAGGCTTTCTCTTGCTCTTTCTTTTGTCTAATGCAATTGAGGGTCGCTCGCGCCAAAACTCCTAACTGCATAATCATGTGACTACGAGAGGTCGTTGACCAGATTGTTTAAATCCAGATTTTTTAAACAGTGATAAAAAAAGTATTTTCTTTATTACTTAAAGCGATTATTTTCAGCAAAAATTTATTTTCTATTTCCCTCCCAACAAATGAGTTTATATGACAACCCTATGGGCTGTGAATGGCAAAATCCAATTGATTACATTTGAAAATTTGCAAGCAAACAATAATTTCTAAAATGCCTATTGCGGGCGTTTTGTATCAAAAGCAAAGAAAAATATAATAACATTTATGTGAAGCATAATCAAAATTGTTCTACTATTACATATAGCGACTATACAAAAATTGAACCAGTTGTGGGGGTTGAGTGGAACCCCTTAGCAAATATATTTTAAGTTTTAAAATTTTTGGTCATATCATCCGCCGTTTCTAGCCTTTAACCATATTTGCAACCACAGATAGGTAAAAAGACAATGATACATGGCCAAATTGATATCAATAGTATTTTTTTTTAGGGTTGACATTTATGCGACGCGTGACAACTAAACTATTTATTAAATTTATATTTTCTTGATCACTGAAAAATTTTAAGTCAGACATTTATTATCTTTACAAATGAATTCGTCTCAAAATCGGTTCTTGCAACTTTTTTTCGGCTGCCGTACCACTGTGCGACGTTTGGTCAAAATTGTTCCACTACTTTGTATAGCTGTCATACAAAACTTCGACCAGTTTCTGCGTAGTCAAACTTACGCACTTATACTTTATGAACATTTAGATTTTTGTTGAAGGCCCCAACTATTTAGGCAAAAAATAAATATGACGACAAAAATGACGCACTATCATAAGAGTGTACCTATTTTCTGCTAAAAATGTAATTCCTATATTTTTTTTTGCAACGATTTCCAGCGTTTTCTGTTTCCTTAAATATAAAAATGTTATAGTTAATACTTGATAAATTTAAGCTCTGTACAGAAGCTTATTCCAAAAATGTATAAATTTGTTTTTAATTTCGATTTTTGTAGATAAACTTTAAAAATTATGATGCGCTTAAATAAACCATTTTTTCATAGATAATTTTTGTTTTTTATTTTTAATCTTCCAAATTACCAAATTTTTACCAAATTCCTCCGAAACGGCTAGATCGATTCTCATGAAATTTTGTGTACCTATTGGGTGGGCCTGAAAATCGGCCAACAACTATTTTTCATTCCCCTAAGTGATAAGGGTTGCCACCCCTAATATTTTTTTTTTAATTTTTGGATAAATTTTTTGTATTGTGTGGCATTGTGTACATTGTCAGATTGACTAATATTTTTTAGTTAATTGCTTTTGTGATATATAAAAGAAACTTATGTTTCACGTGATTTTTTCATGTGTTAGAGGTTGTCAATACGGAGGGTTTTTGGAAAAAATGCAACGAATCAAATTATCAATCTAATCGTACTGCCCAGGAACGTGAAGATCGCAATGAATTGGAAAGAATTCGGTCAAGACAGGCCCGCGATGCGCGACATTCGACTAATAATGGTGCAAGTTGGAATGAAGCTGCAAACTAATATAAAAATCTTTTATTTTTCCAGATAAGCTAACTAGAGAATTTTACGATGTTTATTTATTTTAAGACTATTCAAAAAGTTTGGGCAGGACAACGACTGCCGGGCCCACTGGTACTATACAATATAAAGCTCATATTTATTTTATATATTTAAAAGATTAACTTGTAATTAAAATTATAATCAACCTAGATTTAATTTTAACCCGTAGCATCCATGACCTTCGGCTAGGTTCATAGTTAGATTTTAAAATTTATTAACACTGTACACAAACTTTTATGTGCAAGTGTACCTACAAGTTACATAAGCAAATGTGTGCCTATGTGTGTGTTTTTAGTGTAGTCCATGTAATTATTTTATGTAATTGACAATCTCCTGTGAGGCTGTGCAATTTAAGAGGCTTTCTAAGCTGCCAAAGTCCCCAAAATGGTTATTTTGTTATGAAACAAGTATTTAGAAAAGCAAAGATCATATATATACCATTATTATTTGTACTTTGTTTTAATCTGCTTGTCGAAAATCAAATAGCTTGAGTATATAGCGAAGTAAATACAGTTCTTAAAGTTATAAAAAATAAATGAAACCTTGTAAATATATTGTATTACGAATTGGCTAGCGATACTCTTAAAATCTCCGAAATTACGTACTCAATCAACAGCCCAAATATTTAATAAAGTTAATGTTAAAAACGTAAGAGAATGTATTTTTAATTATAATATATTTAGTTTAATTATCAATAATTGTTATAGTAAGTTGTGCTTAAACAGCTTGTGAATTATAAGCAAACGTCAATTCACTTAATGCAGCTTGCTTTCTATTACTCCGTCCGTCCGTGTGAACGCCTAGATCTCAGAGATGGTACAAGCAAGAGTTACCAAACTTTCACATTAGATCCCATATTATTCCATAGGAGGCAAGTTTATTTTATTTTTTTGATATCGG
The DNA here is from genome assembly GCA_037043745.1 of Chymomyza amoena. Taxonomy (NCBI): domain Eukaryota; kingdom Metazoa; phylum Arthropoda; class Insecta; order Diptera; family Drosophilidae; genus Chymomyza; species Chymomyza amoena. The sequence goes on from JBAMAX010002910.1 coordinate 5,664, forward strand.
GGATAAATTATATAGCTCCCATGGGGGTGTTTGAGACGACCTCGACAAAAAAAAAGTGTTTTAGATGAATAATTCGTTTGTTTATGAAGATATCGTAACCAAATTTGATATTCGAAAGTTTTTATAGTTCCCAATCACTGTACCAAATTTGATCAAAATCGGTTGACTATATCATATAGCTCGCATAGGACCGATCGGCCAAAATAACTATTTTAAAGAAAAATTCGCTATATTTCATTTTTATAAAGATATCGTAACCAGATTTGGCGTTTGGAAATTTTTTAGACCACTTAAGCAATGTGCCAAATTTGAACAAAATCGGTTGACTATATCATATAGCTCCCATAGGTCCGATCTTCCAAAAAATCGATTTTTTAACAAAATTTGTTGTGTTTCGTTTGTTTGTTAAGATACGGAGCAAATTTGACATTCGTGAGTATTTTATTAACCCCCGACGCAAAAAGAGGGGTGTTATAAGTTTGACGTGTCTGTCTGTCTGTTTGTTTGTCTGTCTGTCTATGGCATCAGCTCCCGAACCATGCAGTGATTTCAATTTAGTTTTTTGTATTCAAGGTGACTTATGTGCAGTGTTAGACATGTTTGATGAAAATCGGTTGAGCCGTTTAAAGTTGTGGGGAGTAAAAGTGGGAGAAAACATCAACTGTCCGATTGGCTTAAATTGGTCCTATTGTAGCTGACGACGTCACTGATTCGAATCTGAGTTGTTTTGGCTATCGTTTCGTTTAGAAGTTGGCCATTTGAAGTTAAAACTTTGTCCGATTGGCTTAAAATTTGGTCCTATTGAAGCTGACGACGCCACTGATTCGAATCTGAGGTTATTTTTGCTCTATCTCGCGTTAAGAAGTTATGGCCATTTGAAGCTAAAAATACAGCAAATCTATTAAATATGATAATGATGCTTGTCAACAAATTATGCCAATGGGCTTGCAATCATTTAATGTCTGTCTGTCTGTCTGTCTATGGCATCATACCTCCCGAACGCATGCAGTGATTTCATTTTAGTTTTTTTGTATTAAAGGTGACTTATGTGCAAGTGTTCTTAGACATGTTTGATGAAAATCGGTTAAGCCGTTTAAAAGTTGTGTGGAGTGAAAGTGGGGAGATTAACCGAATGTCTGCAAATATACAGCTTTTTCAACTGTCGTCCTTTGCAACTTATGTGCTGTAACCGCCCAACATAAAATGATAGGAAACATTGTTCGTAAAACTTCATAAAACGCCATATATATTTCGTCTATCACAAGTCCACCAAAAACTTCTTGAGATATTTTTAATTCTTGTAAACGTAGATGAATACTTCGTAAAACTTCATAAAACACCATCGATATTTCGTCTATCACAAGTCCACCAAAAACTTCTTGAGATATTTTTAATTCTTGTAAACGTAGATGAATACTTCGTAAAACTTCATAAAACACCATCGATATTTCGTCCATCACAATTCCACCAAAAACTTCTTGAGATATTTTTAATTCTTGTAAACGTAGATGAATACTTCGTAAAACTTCATAAGACACCATCGATATTTCGTCTATCACAAGTCCACCAAAAACTTCTTGAGATATTTTTAATTCTTGTAAACGTAGATGAATACTTCGTAAAACTTCATAAAACACCATCGATATTTCGTCTATCACAAGTCCACCAAAAACTTCTTGAGATAACACCATATATATAGTTGATGAATACTTCGTAAAACTTCATAAAACACCATCGATATTTCGTCTATTACAAGCCACCAAAAACTTCTTGAGATATTTTTAATTCTTGTAAACGTACTTCGTAAAACTTCATAAAACACCATATATATAGTTGATGAATACTTCGTAAAACTTCATAAAACACCATCGATATTTCGTCTATCACTAGTCCACCAAAAACTTCTTGAGATAACAAATTATGCAATTAGATGTACGTATAGCCATATGGAATGCCAATAGGCTTGCCAATCATTTAAATGAAATAAAACTAACTTAACCTAACCTACCTATAAAAAGTATGAAATAAAAATTAAATTAAAAATTTAAAAAACCCCCGAACTTAAGTAATTTTCATTTAAAAAGTAAAAAATAATAAAAGAAACTTAATGTTAAAGTACCTAAGAATTATTAATAATTCTAAAAAATACGTCGCGTTGGGGGACCGCTCCTAAACTAACAATTTAAATACAAATAGTCTAATTAAGCAACAAAGATTACCTAAAAAAACCAAATTAAGAAAATACTTCAAAACTTTCATAGAATTACTTCAAAAAATTTGCATGTAAGACACAACCGTCAACGACGTCTGCCCTCGCGTGTCCCCCAACACGACGTATTTTTTTTAGAATTATTAATAGATTCTTAGGTACTTTAACATTAAGTTTCTTTTATTATTTTTTACTTTTTAAATGAAAATTACTTAAGTTCGGGGGTTTTTTAAATTTTTAATTTAATTTTAGTTCCTAAGCACTGTACTAAATTTAATCCAAATCGTTTGACTAGATCATTTAGCTCCCATACGACCAATCGGTCCAAAAACACGTTTTTATACAAAATTCGATGTGTTTTGTTTGTTTGTAAAGATATTTGAAATAAATTTGGCATTCATATCTTTTTTAAGGTATTTAAGCACTGTGTCAAATTTAATTGAAATCGGTTGACTATATCATAAAGCTCCCATAGGAACGATCGGAAAAAAAAAAATTTTTTGCTAAAAATTTTTCTGTTTTTGGTTTTTTGTGAAGAAATCGGACTTTATTACAAGCTAGTGGTACAGGGTATCCTAAAGTCGTCCGCGCCCGACTTTACGTCCGCCATTTTTTTAAAATACGTTAGGTGAATGATAATGCTTCGGAAAACGAAAAATATTTTTTTTTTCCAATTTCACTTTTTTTTCTGTATATCTTATATATTCTTAGGTATACCCTGATACTTCCCTAACTGTTCGTTAGCACAAAAAAAAAATAGTTAAAATATTAATAATCCTTATAACGCATCGAGAGTGTATACGACCTTGATGTTTTGTTCGATCATAACCTTAAATTCAATAACCATATTTGCAACATCGTCAATAAAGCTAGAGGTGTTCTTGCTTTTATTAAGGGATTACGCCACGTTTAAACTTTGGGAAAATCGTTTTTTTCCTCGAAATGCTACCTTAAAGTCTTAAGAACACACGAAGTAAATTAATTTGGAACAATCCGATCGGAAAAATGATTTTTTGACACTTGAAGGCATACTCTCGTGCTCAAAAACTTTAAGCCGGTGCTACTCTTACAAGTCTTGATCGCTTTAAATGTTTTTTAAACCAACATTTTTATTTAATCTATCAGCTTGTGCGTGACGTAGTATTTTCACATTAGAAGGAATACTTTTTTTTGTAACAATTAGAACAATCAGAAACAGATCAAAACGTTATTTTTTGGGAATACTTCGCAGTTTTCACACAATTCAGACAATTTCAACAAAATCCTACATCACGCTATAGCAAATTGCTTTTTTATAATAAAGAAATTTAGTTCCTTGCAATCAGACGAGAATTGTGCCCACTACACTGCGTACCAGTTGTACTTGACCCGTTGGAGAGGCTTCGTTCAAATGACTACACTGACCTTATTTTTCCATTAAAAAATTCGAGAAGTTTTTAAAAAACACACTAATGTATACTTATTGAAGCTATTATTATGAATTTTCTCAACATTCTTCGGTTTTCATTCAAAAAAATCCCTTATATTTGCATTGATTTTTGGCTGTGAAGGTGTCCTAACCCCTTAAGCGTTGGTCTAAAGTTGGTTACACTACCAAACATCTTTATATCTCTCTCGTCCATCCAATTTTAGAATATTGTTTTTGCGTTTGGAGTCCTCAATACTATGTTTATCAGGGTATGATTGAGTCCGTACAAAAGCAGTTTTTCCTTTTGCACTTTCCTTTCCTTTTTAAACTGGGATCCAACCATTCGACTGCCGCCATATTCTGATAGACTTCGCCTTATAAAATTGCCTTCCTTAAAGCATCGCAGAACATGCCATGGCGTGTTATTTTTGCAAAAGCTATTACTCAGTCTTATCGATTCCAATGTACTTCTTAGCAAAGTAACTTTTGTCATACCTTCTAGAGTAACTCGTAATTTTCGAACATTAGCCTTACAGTTTTGTAGATCTAATTATGCTTTAATTAAAATAACTTTTATAATTTCCTCTCTTTCGAACGGTCTATTCAATCTATCACGTCTTATATCCTAACTTATCTTGACTTGCCACTGCGAGAATCCTTGACCATGCTATACATTTTTTTTTATATATATAATGTTTAATTTTTATCTTGCTTCCTTTTTTCAACTTTTATATGTTAAATCCAAGTGTCTGGCCAGTTCTTGATGTGAGAGGGTGCATATATGTAGTTAAAAAGTTCACCCATCGGGCTAGAGACGAGGATTAGTTTTACCATCCATTTTTCTTTACTAAATAAATTTTCCTTTTTATTTTGTACCGTACAAAGGGTATATTAAGTTTGTGCAAGACGAAACTGTATGTAACATATAGAAGGAGTCGTCGGAGACACACTAAAGTACCTAAAACATGATCAGGATGACTAGAGAAGTCGTTATACTCATGTCCGTATGTCCGTCCGTCCGTCCTTCTGTCCGTCTGTCCGTTTGAACGCATAGATCTCAGAGATGTTAAGAGCTAGAGTAACCAAACTTTCACATTAGACAAGTTTATTTTATTTTTTTTGATATCGGGGATAAATTATATAGCTCCCATATGGGTGTTTGAGACGACCTGGACAAAAAACAGGTTTTAGATGGATAATTCGTTTGTTTATGAAGATATTGTAGCCAAATTTGGTATTTAAAAGTTTTTTATGGTTCCCAATAAATTTCATCAAAATCGGTTGACTTAAATCAAAATTCGCTATATTTTGGTTTTTAATAAAGATATCGTAACTAGATTAGGCGTTTGGAAATGTTTAAGAGCACTTAAGCAATGTGCCAAATTTGAACAAAATCGGTGACTATATCATATAGCTCCCATAGGGCAGATCGTCCAAAAAATCGATTTTTTAACCAAATTTGTTGTGTTTCGTTTGTTTGTTGAGATATTGGGACCAAATTTGATGTTCGTGAGTTTTTTATAGTTCCCAAGCACTGTACTTATTTTAATACAAATCGGTTGACTATATCATATAGCTCCAATAAGACCAATCGGTCAAAAAAACGTTTTTTATACAAAATCCGATGTGTTTCATTTGTTTGCAAAGGTATTTGAACTAAATTCAGCATTCAGATCTTTTTTAAGGTATTTAATCACTGTGTCAAATTTTATTGAAATCTAGCTCCCATAGGAACGATTGGTCAAAAAAAAAATTTTTTGCCTAAAAATTCTTCTGTTTTTGGTTTTTTATGAAGGAACCGGATTTTATTGTAAGCTAGAAGTACAGGGTATCCCAAAGTCGTCCGCGCCCGACTTTACGTACGCCATTTTTTATAATCGTTTTGCGGTATGGTTAGAGCCGTCCTTCTTGAGTCGACCTAATAGGAAAAAATAGCAAAGAGCTAAATCGTAGTTTATTGAGTTGTATTCGTTCCGTATTTAGGAAATGGTCACGGGTAACGATGGCACGTTGATGATTCCGGGAACTTTTTGATCATGGAGGTAATGTATGAGTGTCCAACATGCAACTTTTGTTAGTTAGTTCAAAACTCTTCAGTCCAGCGGCTCAAAATTTCTTTGGGACCTATATTTTAAAGTTTTTTTTTATTATTTATTTATATACTAGTAAGCCCGGCATACGTTGTCCTGCCTTACCTTAAGTTTGAACACAAGTTGCTTCCGCAAGATTTTTCAGTACCTATATAATATAAGACCGAATTTAAGGAGAACTTCAAAGTAATTCAATACTCATTGATAAGTTTGTCTTTCGATGAGACAAAGTTACAGAAATTTTGAGGAAATGAAATCAATCTGCTCGATTCGTCAACCGGTACTCGACCATTACCGATAGTTAGCAATTTCTCAGAGAAATCTTCAGCAGATTTATCATTAAGCAATGCAACTCTTATGTGTTTTGTCAGCTGAAGTTTCTTCACATAGCGCCATAGATTCGATGATTTAAGGCAAGCGTTTATTTCGTCGGCAGCCGTTGATCTTGGAATTACCGGCAGTGTTTGGCGGAAATCGCCTGACTCTTCAAGGACAAGACAATTCCTTGTGCTTCTTTAGTCATTTCATTCGCAATGTTTCGTATCCTTCGTGCAGTACGGCTTTTTATAAGGGTAAATCACGCTATGGATCAAAGAAGGATGTTGCTCGACCCTTACTGTCTACCTGACCTAGTCATCAATGTATTATAGTTGCCATATTTGAACATTCGCAATTCTATATAAAGTTGAAAACTATGATTCGTTTATTCCTGACACTAAATTAGAGTTTACCAGCTCTTTTTCTTCTTCTTTGAATTTCGGTGTGCATTTTTCCACTCTGATGTATTATTTAGCCAAGGTACTCCAAATTGCTTACTGACTCTATAAGGCTGTCTTCATAAGTTAATGTCATCCTCAAGATTTGGTCTTCGTGTTTCGCGATCTGCATCACTTTGGTATTTGCATTCTGGTTAAAATCACCATATCACTTCCTGTACGATTCCCACGATTTCCAGCATCATGGCAAAAAAAAAAACAATTCACAAAATGTTCTTTTGACTTATCGATCTCATGGGGGCTATATGGTATAGAAAACGGTATGGTATAGTAAGTTACTTAAAAATTAATTCTTTTAATATCTAATTATTAAAAACCAGCGCAACATAGGCGTTCAGGCTAGATTTTTATTATAAACTAAAATTTAATTATAAAAAAACTTTTAAGCTATCTTTCGACGTATTCTGTACCTCCAGACAGGCCCCTTGAGCGGCGGTGGCGTAGGGGGGATTTTCGTACTGTTGTAATTCCAATGAATGTGAAATATAGGGGCCGGTACATTTCACCCCCAAGGCCGGACTTTCTCTCAACGGCCATGCCTCTAGATATAGAATTTATTGAACTACTTTCAGTCTTTTTTTATTGCGACGATGCCATGACATACCACGTATAACATTCGACCGATAAAAACTGAGAGCGTTAAATTAGCAAACAAGAATATTTCATCCATTATTCCTGTTAATTTGAACCGATTTTTTGATGTGCGTTTTACGGTAACAATGCAAATAGCTTTCGCTTAATGCTTCTAAGCTGAGTCAAAAGAAAGATCCAACAAGAAACGACAAAAAATCATTTCACTTTTACTTAGCAGTGCTTATAATTCGCAAGTGGATTTAACATGGAATAGTATATATGCTAACATGAGAATTTTACGAATTGTGTTTTATTATTTGATTGCATATCTAGTTTTTGTTGTGATATTTTTAGTCATGTAAGTGTAGATAATTGGGATTGTAGATGGAATCTAAGGTGACATGGATAAGAAGAAATTTTTGTTGATGCAGTTTTTAGTCTTTTTTATAAACGGATTTAATTTTCATATTGTGTTGCTGCGAGCCGAAAAGGTGCCAACTTAAAAAGTTTTAGAATAAGAAGATAGTTAAAACAGTTTTGGCACAAAACACAACGAACAAAAACGGATTTTTTTTACGAATATTGTGCATGGTCTTCAAACGAGTCACATCCAAAAGTCTCTAAGGCAACAGTCGTGTGCTCAGGAAGTCAACCCATGCACAATTCTTCAATATTTGATAGGAAACTAAAAGTTTTTCCAGAAACACACGAAATAGTTTCTGCATCGTTTGTGCTTTTCTTCTTCGGGTGGCCAGTAAGATTTAAAGATCGAAGTAAGATAGTCCCAGACACTCTCGTAAAATTTAGGCTTGGGCTTCATTTCTTTGGGTGCCAAGTAAGCTTTGCATAAACAATACAATCCACAAGTGATTAGGAGCCATATACTTATATAAATAATCGGCTTAATCGATTTCTTAAGCAACCCTGGCTGGTCCTGCTCCTTTACGAGCCGCCATAGCCGCACAGCTTTTCGATTTCCATTCAGAAATTGTGCTTGTGTCAAAATATAATCTCCCATTTTTATAAAAATTTTTATAACAAAATATAGGAAGATAGTAATTTAAGCTGTAAGAACTGTAGCCAGAAAAATCGTCTTAAAAAAAAAACGCCCTGCACCATTCCCATGATTTCTACCATCATGGCGGTCTTTCGATTGAAGTCACCACGACAACCGTCATCGTTATTGTGGCAACTTTCGCGATGACCTTTGCTTTCGCGGTCCAGAATGATCACGAGCTCCTTCGTTTTTATCGCAGCGAACTACTTCGTTAGCTTTATGCTTTTATCGTGTACTGCACCACTCCCATGATTTCCAGTATCAAGACCATAAAGACCAGCTTCGTTGTTTTCGCAACGTTCCCAATGAATTTGGTCCAGAATGACCACGAGATCCTTCGTTTGTATCGCAGCCAACTATTTTGTTACCTTCATGCTTGGAAGTATGATTAGCTTCATTGATGTTTTCCTAGCGAGACATACTTTTTGCACTCTCAGAACGATCATGAGCACGACGTTTTGCACATAGAAGGAGTCGTCGGTGACACCCCAAAGTTACCTAAAATATGTTTAGGGTGAATAAAGAAGTCGATATTCCTAAGTCCGTCTCTCTGTCCGTCTGTCCGTTTGAACGCCTAGATCTCAGAGATGGTAAAAGCTAGAGCAACCAAACTTTAGTATATTGTTCCATAGGAGACAAGTTTATTTTATTTTTTTGATATCGGGGTTAAATTATATACATAGGAGTGTTTCACGACCTCGAAAAAAAACAAAAGTTTTAGATAGATAACTCGATTGCTTATGAAGATATCGTAACCAAATTTGGCATTCGAAAGTTTTTTATAGTTCCCAAGCACTGTACTAAATTTGATCAAAATCAGTTGACTATATCATATAGCTCCCATAGGACCGATCGGCCGAAGTTTTATTTTATGCAAGATTCGCTATATTTAATTTTTTAATAAAGATATCGTAACCAGATTTGGCATTCAGAAGTTTTTCAGAGAACCCAAGCATTAAATTTTACCAAATTTTATTAAAATCGGTAGACTATATCATATAGCTCCCATAGGGGCGATTTTCCAAAAAATCAATTTTTGAACAAAATTTGTTGTGTTTCATTTGTTTGTAAAGATATTAAAATGAAATTTGGCACTTGCAAGCTTTTTATAGGCTTAAGCATCGTACCAAATTTTATTAAGATCGGCAGACTATATCATATAGCTCCCATAGAACGAATCGGTTCAAAAAACGTTTTTTATTCAAAATTCGTTGTGTTTCGTTTGTTTGTAAAGATAATTGAACTAAATACGGCATTCAGATCTTTTTTAAGGTTTTAAAGTACTGTGTCAAAAATTATCGACATCGGTTGACTATATCATAAGGCTCCCATAGGAACGGTCGGTCAAAATAAAAATGATTGCTGAAAAATTCTTCTGTTTTTGGTTTTTTACGAAGGAACTGGGTTTTATTGCAAGCTAGTGGTAGAGGGTATCCCAAAGTCGTCCGCGCCCGACTTTACGTACGCCATTTTTTATAAATACTTTTTAATTTTTTTTATCTTCCTTCCTTTTTTCAACTTTTATATCCTAAATCCAAGTGGCCAGTTCTTAATGTGAGAAGGTGCATATATGTAGTTAAAAAGTTCACCCAACGGGTTAGATACGCAGATTAGTTATACCATCTATTTTTCTTTACGAAATAAATTTACCTTTTTTTTGTATAAAATAATGTCAACTGTGCTTAGTTGTACTCCTTCAGTAAATAAATAAATAACCCTATTGTTTCCCTAGTTAAACAAAATTGATCCCAATTTCACTTTTTTTTGATATCTTATATTTCCCTAGGGTATACCATGATATTTCCCTAACTGTTTATTAGCACAGCGCGGTTCTTTTGAATAACTTACTGACATATTTTGATTACTTGGAAATTTTTTTTTATTCAATACATGAACCGTTTATTTTTTTTCTTGAGTGTTGCATAATATTTTTTGATTGATTCAGAAAAAGTTGTTAAAATAATAAAATATTCAGATCGGCCGGTCGTCGAGTTAAGAGAAAACTCTCGAAATCAAAAAGAACTGGAAGTTCCAAGCCAAAGACTAGGCTAATTTTTCCCCCTTATCTTCAGTTCAAAACGTCACTATATTTTTCCCTATCTGTTGGTTTGGGTGCCGTTTGAGTGACAACATATTCAAACTCAATTAGCGCTAATGCGCCATTTTGTTACACCACTTATGGGAACCACTGCTGTTCGGTTTACTCAAACCATCTCGATCCGTTAATAAACCTGCTAATGTCGTCTATGTTCTTTTCTGCCAAGTCACGTAGGCTTTCTAACGCGAAGCTTCCCAGTGCTCTGTGGGCACTCACATAAATAATGGTAAACTGTCTCTTCTGTGTTCTCCTGGTCACAGCTTCGGCATCTGACGTTGTAGGGCCAGCCCATTTTCTTTGCATGGTCTCCTAACGGCCAATGTCCGGTTATTGTCGATGCTATTCTGAAGATCATTGTTCTTGGCTTGCTTAGCAGTTCGGCCGTTCTAAGCTTGTCGTATCGCGGCAAAATTTCTTCTGCAATCTTGCAAGTGCCAATATTTTTCCATCTGGTTTCAGCTTTGTTCAGAGCTCGCAGAAGAAGTTCTCTCTTGATAGCGCTGAGGGGGTATTTGACAGCTACCTCCGCTGCTTCTCTCACCTTTTCTCGCCAGTTCATCAGCTTTTTCATTCCCGTATACGTTCCTATGTCCGGGAACCCATACGAGAGCGATGTTCATTCTGCTTGCAAGGGCATTGAGAACTTCTTTGCATTGTCTGATGATTTCTGAGTTCACGGTTGTCGGAGAATATACACACCTCCGCCAGCTGACTCGGATGATTATTCAACACCTTACATGCTTCTCTGATGCCAAAGACTTCCGCCTGGAAGATGCTGTTTCTGCTGCCTATGCGATAGGAGAGAGATACTTCGAGTTCGTCCGAGTAGACCCCTGCTCTTACTCCGCGATCCATCTTGGATCCGTCAGTATAGATTGCAGCTGCGTCTGCTCTCATTACCCTGTTCATGTCCCACTCCTTTCGCGTCGGGAATCTGACGTCGAACCTCTTCTTGAAGTCCAGTACTGGTGTTATGTAATCTGTTGATTTGCTAGTCTCTTGACCCTTCAGAACTAGTACTGAAGTACTAGTCCTCCAGAGTCCAGTTTCTTTGATTCTGGTGGCCGTGTTTGGTGCAGTTAGCTTTAATTGGATGTCAATCGGAATCATATTCAAGATCACATCTACCTATCTATGTAGTTCCAAACGAAATTTTTTCTGCTGGTATTTTTAAGATCAAAGAGAAAAGTTTTTCGAACGTCCAGACTAATATACATGTACGATTAAATATTTTTAATTATGCACCTTTTTTTTAAATTCATGTAACGTTTTTTTTTTTATTTGCCGCCATGTTGACTTTTTTTTTAATTTTTAATCAATCGCATTCAGTACGTATCTAAAAGCTCTCTACTCGGCTTACGCTCACACATGAAGCTCTTATGTTGGCCAACTTATGGCCACACTTGGCCAAACTAAATACAGCTGCATTTTTAAACAATTTTCACTTACATATGTACTCACCTTTAACTTTCTGACATAACCAACCTATGACAATGTTTGGGTTTTGGTTGGCCGTACATTTTTGCTATAAATAATCGTCACTTTAGAAAATACATATTTTTATACACTGTACTTCATGGGAGAAGGGTATTCGTGATTTTTTGCAGTGTATGTGACAGCCTGAAGGATCTTAAAAAAATGTATCACAAAAAATTTGCTATAAATCTTGCGATTTTTATGGATATTCGAAAAAATTTCTTCATTGCAGAAATTCAGCGTTTACGCTAGAGATGAGAGCGGGCCTAATTATTTGGTGTGAGCACGAGCACGAAACCACAAATGAAAATGCAGCCCAATGCAATATAAATATCATAAATATATATTTTTTATGAAAAAAAAAACATTTTTTAAAATTTCAACTGTCATTTTTTACACAAGTTACTAATTATTGCATTAGCAACTGTACTTAGTTCATATTAAAATAAGTATAAAAAATTTGAAAATTTTTCGTTATTTTTATTCTTCAATTAATTAAAGTTATTTTTTTTTTTTGAATTATTGGGGTATTAGATTGGCCATAAAATAATCCGGACCCCATCCCAATCAAGAATATATGGGGAATAATGAAAAGAAACCTAAAAAATTAGCCTCAAAAAACCCTTACTGATGAAAATCAAAATTGCAAGAGTTTTGGGACTCTATTTCAACAGAACAATGCCAGAATTATTTAAAATCTATGCCAAAGCGTTGTAAATGTGTTTTAAAGGCAAAAAGATATGTTATCCAATATTAATATTTAAAAAAAAATACATGTTTAATCAGATAGTAAATATTTAACGCACCGTACGAATTTATAAAGTTAAAATTATTCTTAACAGTTCAGCAAAGCATTCAAAGAAATTATTATTTTTGTTGTTGTGATTGAAGTACAACAAAAATTTGGTTTTATAAAATTAAGAGAATAAAATGAACTTTCAGAAAAAAATAGGTTTGCAATACTTTAATACTTTAGTATTGAAAATATTATCTGATAAATAATGCATACGGGTAAAAAAAGCTTGCCGAAGGAATTAATAGTTGTCGGTACTCGTATTCAGAAGATAATTTTGAAGGAAGTAGAAATTAATGGATCTCATGCGAGAGAGTCTACTTTATTAGGAGTACATTAAGGGGGGAAACCAGTTTAGACCGATTAAAAAATCAATTTGTTTTTATTGCATAAATTGTTAGTATAACTAGTCAAGAATATGTGGTCAAAATTTGAAAGCAAAATTCACATTATTCCCAATGCTATGAGGACTTAAGTGACCGCCCGTCGGTCCGGAGTCGAAGCGCTACATTTTATTTCAAACCCGTTTTTCTCGAAACGACTTTTTTTAAACTTGTGAGCTTTCTAGTTTGAAAATTTCTGAAATTTGGTGTGAATATTCTTTATGCAATTAAAATCCTGATCCTGAACCTTATTCTGGGATTATATGATTATTAAAAATATGTGTTTTTATGCAAAAAAAAAAGTGACAAAATATGGTATAACAACATAACATTGTCTTCAAACACCTCAAAAAATAAAATTTTTTTTTTTCACAATCAGGTTTATATTCTTAGGAAATGTGATGCTAACGAAAAAAAAAAATTGTGGTGATTACAGATAAAAATTGCTACCACGGGAATGCCCACCAGCAAAATACTCCGGTGGCATTCGTCCATCGACAGCACGATCTAACGACATTATTTCCAGCGGAAATTACTTAAAAAAAATCTTAAGTGTACTTCAAAACATGAATAAAATACTCCCAAATTTAAAAAAATTCTGTTTATTTATTCCCTATGTAAAAAATTCACTAAAAACAACTAAATCTCGGTCCCCGAAACCGGTCTATCCCCTTAAGCAAAAGATGCCTTTAAGCCTGTCAGGAATGAATTAAAATGGGTCGAGTTAAAAAATATTTGATTTCAGAACTGTCTTACTATAGCCAAAAAACTCATAGACAAAATATGCACGATCCTGGGTATACCAGTTTGGCCCACCAAAATGTTTCCTATAGGACTTTAAACAAATCCTGACATAAAACCAAATAGCTTTTGTTCATAAATATTTTTTTTTATTTATTAATTTAGCTTTTTTAAGGCGCATTCTCACACAAAAACTACAATCAACTCCATATTAGAGCCAAATCTTCAATGCGTCGTGTATCACGACAAATATGGCATCACGCGCCCATCTCTAGTTTACGCTTTGCGATAAAAACTTGGCTATACATATTCAGATATTCCACTGAAATATCATAATCCGTATAAAAAAGTATTTAGGTAAACACTGGCAGTGCATTTAAATTATTAAGCTTATTTAACATTGGCAAAAACGCCTTATTCTTCGTAGACAAGTGACTGGGCCAGGAAAAATTGCCCCTTTTTAGTGTCAGTTCTTGATGGATATAGCTCTATTGTCACAGCATAATTTATAAATTTAAAACTTTGGGGTATTCACGGTTGCTGCTGAGTCGAGGAATTCAAAGTTTCATAAGAAACCCAACTAGCTGTCGCATTTAGGATATATTTGTTACTGTATGAGTTGTATTGTTGAAATAACACTGATTTTAAAACTTGAGCGGTTTTCTTTTTTTAACCCCCGACGCAAAAAGAGGGGTGTTATAAGTTTGACGTGTCTGTCTGTCTGTTTGTTTGTCTGTCTGTCTATGGCATCGTAGCTCCCGAACGCATGCAGTGATTTCAATTTAGTTTTTTTTTGTATTAAAGGTGACTTATGTGCGAGTGTTGTTAGACATGTTTGATGAAAATCGGTTGAGCCGTTTAAAAGTTGTGGGGAGTAAAAGTGGGGAGAAAAACATCAACTTTGTCCGATTGTAGCTGACGACGTCACTGATTCGAATCTGAGGTTATTTTTGCTCTATCTCTTCTCGTTTAGAAGTAATGGCCATTTGAAGTTAAAAACATAAACTTTGTCCGATTGGCTTAAAATTTGGTCCTATTGAAGCTGACGACGCCACTGATTCGAATCTGAGGTTATTTTTGCTCTATCTCTTCGCGTTAAGAAGTTATGGCCATTTGAAGCTAAAAATACAGCAAATCTATTAAATACGATAATGATGCTTGTCAACAAATTATGCCAATGGGCTTGCCAATCATTTAATGTCTGTCTGTCTGTCTGTCTATGGCATCATAACTCCCGAACGCATGCAGTGATTTCATTTTAGTTTTTTTGTATTAAAGGTGACTTATGTGCGAGTGTTCTTAGACATGTTTGATGAAAATCGGTTAAGCCGTTTAAAAGTTGTGTGGAGTGAAAGTGGGGAGATTAACCGAATGTCTGCAAATATACAGCTTTTTCAACTGTCGTCCTTTGCAACTTATGTGCTGTAACCGCCCAACATAAAATGATAGGAAACATTGTTCGTAAAACTTCATAAAACGCCATATATATTTCGTCTATCACAAGTCCACCAAAAACTTCTTGAGATATTTTTAATTCTTGTAAACGTAGATGAATACTTCGTAAAACTTCATAAAACACCATCGATATTTCGTCTATCACAAGTCCACCAAAAACTTCTTGAGATATTTTTAATTCTTGTAAACGTAGATGAATACTTCGTAAAACTTCATAAAACACCATCGATATTTCGTCCATCACAATTCCACCAAAAACTTCTTGAGATATTTTTAATTCTTGTAAACGTAGATGAATACTTCGTAAAACTTCATAAGACACCATCGATATTTCGTCTATCACAAGTCCACCAAAAACTTCTTGAGATATTTTAATTCTTGTAAACGTAGATGAATACTTCGTAAAACTTCATAAAACACCATCGATATTTCGTCTATCACAAGTCCACCAAAAACTTCTTGAGATAACACCATATATATAGTTGATGAATACTTCGTAAAACTTCATAAAACACCATCGATATTTCGTCTATTACAAGCCACCAAAAACTTCTTGAGATATTTTTAATTCTTGTAAACGTACTTCGTAAAACTTCATAAAACACCATATATATAGTTGATGAATACTTCGTAAAACTTCATAAAACACCATCGATATTTCGTCTATCACTAGTCCACCAAAAACTTCTTGAGATAACAAATTATGCAATTAGATGTACGTATAGCCATATGGAATGCCAATAGGCTTGCCAATCATTTAAATGAAATAAAACTAACTTAACCTAACCTACCTATAAAAAGTATGAAATAAAAAATTAAATTAAAAATTTAAAAAACCCCGAACTTAAGTAATTTTCATTTAAAAAGTAAAAAATAATAAAAGAAACTTAATGTTAAAGTACCTAAGAATCTATTAATAATTCTAAAAAAAATACGTCGCGTTGGGGGACCGCTCCTAAACTAACAATTTAAATACAAATAGTCTAATTAAGCAACAAAGATTACCTAAAAAAACCAAATTAAGAAAATACTTCAAAACTTTCATAGAATTACTTCAAAAAATTTGCATGTAAGACACAACCGTCAACGACGTCTGCCCTCGCGTGTCCCCCAACGCGACGTATTTTTTTAGAATTATTAATAGATTCTTAGGTACTTTAACATTAAGTTTCTTTTATTATTTTTTACTTTTTAAATGAAAATTACTTAAGTTCGGGGGTTTTTTAAATTTTTAATTTAATTTTTTTATTTATAATAACAATAAAAGTTAAAAAAAATAATTGCACTGGTTACTTAGGCCTTCGGCTATTAAAAGTAACAATTGCACAATTAAGACAATTTAGTAATTTTAGATTTTGATATATCATAAAATGTAAACTATAAGTTCCAAAATATTGTAGTGTTTTTCACAACACTTACTCCTCAACTCAACAGCTTAAACATAAAAAGAGTCTCAAACTCAAATGCTTTTTGTTGTTGCAAAAGTACTCTACTTTGCAACAACCGTGAACACCCTAACTATCTTTAATAAAGTACGTCTGCAAAATTCACAGAAAGTGACTAAAAGTAGAAAAAATGTTAGTCAAACCCAAGTGAATCTTCGTAGGTCATCTTTAGACCTTGAAAACCCACTTCGTCACTTATAATTAAGTATTAAGAATTAATATCAAAAAATTCGGCTAACAAAATTTTATTATATAGTTTCTTTTAATCATGAATAAAATTGACGTACACGGCGCTCTTAAATCACTTGCCAGTCCAAGCACCAAGGAAGACATCCTTTACCACTGCAGAAAAACATTCGTTTAGTACGCTCTCCAACCTCCAAGAGAAAGTCATCTATGTGGGGTAGATGAAGCCAACCCTCAGGGATTCCTGGAATGTAAACGGGCCAAGTATTCCATCTGCTTATTCTTCATAACCCAAAAATGAAAAGTTCTTAATATCTTCGCCGAAAAGTATTTTTGAGATGGCTCAAAAGAATTGGTCGTGTCTTGAGGTGTTGTTTTTCAAAGAGCAATTCGAAAGGGTCGACACAGCTAGTTCAGTTCCTTTGAGCCGTTTTTTGATTTTATTTAATATTACTAAAAATTTTGAGAATTTTGTAGGTTTAGTAGTAAAGCAAATAAGTCTGTGAATTTCGAATGTGTGTGTATCAAGAAATAATAAGTAAAGCAAAGGCTACTTGTAACGAAAAAGTTTCAGGACAATGTGAAGCAACTAGTTACATAATAAATCGTCGATTATCGATTTGTTTGATATGTCGATAGAATACTTTTGTATGCTAAAAACGTTTTTGATAAATCAACGGACAAAAAATTGGTAACGCGGCAAGCCTTTTTGACTATTCGACGCTTTAAGAGTAACCAAATCCGATTGGGACCATAGAAAATTTGTAAAGTATTAGCATTAGCCTTAATGATTAAGGCAGGTGTCCAGGCTTCCGAAATTCGAAAAATTCGTGTTGCACCAAAAAAGAAGATCTGTAAAAAAATAATTAGCAACAATTTTTGACATTTTGCATTATTTGGCTAGTTAAAATGTAAGCCAATACTCAAATCCATTGAGCTTTTGAACATGAGTTCAGTGTAAACAATTAAAAAACATTTGTTTTAGGGATCCGACTGAGTTGGACTACAAAACTTAGTTTCTTACTTACTTATGCACTTCTGCCTCTTCTACTGAAAGTGAAAGGAAGAAGGGGTCTTATATTTTTGGACATAAGGGCTCGACCCGATTTTCTGCTAAATAAGCTATAATTATTTTTTATTGTTGAATGGACAGTTTTTGAGAAATTCCGGAAACTTTTTTGACACAAAGTGTATTGAAACTTAGATCTCTGTTGCTGCTTGTTGATGTTTAATATCGTTTGGAACATTTTTACGAAAGCTATTGGATCAAGTATATCGTCTTGACTCTTGCATAGCCGATCTAGAGCTGAGAAGCTCGTGACAAGTACTATGAGTTATCTGGTAATTTTTATTTCCAAACATGAGGGAATTGACGAAAGTTAATCACTATCTACGTCATTACTGAAGCAAAAGTATATTTTAAGTGCTTAAGAGAATCATCACATCATCATCAAAGTAACTCTTATTTTATAAAAAAAAAAAAATATCCAATAATAATTAAATATTAATTTTAATTAAAAATCGCGAAAAAACTTTCATTTCTCAATTTTTATTAAAAAATATTAAAAATAAAAATGATTGGCCAATTAATATTTAAAAAATGTAAAGAAAAGTTACATTGAAATTTTTCTTAAAAAAATCAAAATTAAAAATGTTGGCGTTTTTGAACTAAAGAGATCACAACATTTATGAGTTGCACACTTGAATAAACTTTCTGTCGATGTCTTACATGTCCTTGAAGAAATAATGTTAAGAATTTTACATAAGAAAAATAAAATTTTAAACCATTTTTGAAACAACAGGAGTATGTATAGTAAAAACACTGCAATACCCTTTCATAGATGAAAGATCCATATTAAGGATACCTCAAAATAAAAAAAAAACCTTTTTCATATATTTTTAAATGATCAGGAGTATGCAGTAGAGGTGGAGAACTATCGATAGTCGGTGCCATCGATAGTCGACGATAGTAATTTCACAACCATCGATAGTTGACGGTAGTACTATCAGCTGGAGTGCTGGAATCTGGGACATGATTTTTCAAGCCAGGATGGAATCTTTTCGGAATCTTAAATTCGACACATAGTCAAAATAAATAAATAATATACTTCATAGCTACAGTATAGACTCGGTAATCGCAACACTCGATACAAGCAATTCTTCGATTTTTGCAACACTAAGAAATATAGCATTGTAACCTTTTTTCCTATTTCTGAAAGAGCAATTATAATAAAAATTGATAAGAATAAAGTGCAGACAACCATAATCGAGATGTTTAAAAAAAATATTTTTCTAGTTATATAATATTCCTCGATGGTTGCAACCTCCTCAAAAAGTGCAATTACGTAGATTTCTATTAGTTGCGGTTACCGAGTTCAAACTGTTCTTTAAAAGTAGGCATTATACCTCTTTGAAGAAAGCGATCCATTTCTTTTTATTGAGGTATCACTGCTTAAATAAATTTTTCACAAATATTTTTTTAGCAGACGCCACAAATAAACGAGCTAACTATCGATAGCACTATCGGCACTATCGTAAATGTCTGGATGCTATCGATTGTAGCTCGATATCGATAGTACCGATAGCACCGATAGTACTATCGATGGTTCTTCACCTCTAATATGCAGTAATTGCTGCATCAGTAACATACACGTCTGTAGCATTGTCCTCGAAGCATCATATTAACGATACAACAAAATAGACTGAACTGAAAATATCTTTTCAGTCAACCGGTGTATTGACAAAAACTCATTTATTTTATTATTTTTAAATAATTATTTGTTTAACTTAAGAAAAAACGTTTCTTTTATTGACTCCGATGAAAAAATAATCAATTAGTTCAAATTGATAATTTGTTTGCATGGTATTCCCAAGTCTGCTCGACACATCAGACGATACAAATTATTGTCACTTTATTTATTTTCGGATACATTGTGCGAATAATGTGGCCGCATTTGCCACTTTCACTAGTTTTGTTGACAAACCTCAGGGCTATGCCCCAAAAAGTATGCTATACATATATGTACAAACACATGCCCTCCCCACCACCACCAACACTAATCCCCCTCGTGCCAACAAGAAATATCTGTTTGTGTTTGTTTGGCTATAGCTTGCTCCATATTTGTCAATTTGTTTGGGAGTTTGTTTGTTTGTTTGATTGTTGGTCGACATGCATAAACTTGCAGCTGCCTGTATGTCATCATCTGTATGTGTTAGTGT
>JBAMAX010002911.1:0-55567 GCA_037043745.1 Chymomyza amoena
ATTAAAATAATATTATTATTATTATTTTTTTTTTTAATATAAGGATATAACAAGATAACAAGTACCTTTGAATATGATGACTTTATTACGAAATATTATAATTTAATTTTTTTAATATAAGGATTTTACTAGATAACAAGTACCTTTGAATTTTTGTTAATCATTAAGATTTCTGTGGTAAACATTAACCCTTTCTTGAACGCTTTTTGCATAAAGCAGGTAGAATGATTTTGATGATTGTTTTTTTATTGTAGGGATCAAATAAAAATATTTAATAGAATTTTGAAATATTTAGTTATTCCTACTAGTTTTAAAAATATATTTTAAATATATAACAAAAAAAGTTACTCGCCTAATAACCTGTTACAAAAATATTCAAAATATTTTTTTTTCTCTTCTTCACTCTTCAAACCAATTAATTGGTCAATTTTTCGATTATTTTTATCTAAAGTTATCTTATATGCCGAAAGTAACAAATTTTGTCTACTTAATTAAACCAATAAATGTCTATAAATAAAATTTAAACGTTCAAAATCCAAGGTAAATAAAATGCAACAAAAAAGTCAAGGGATCAAAATCAATTCACCGTATCAATCGTGAAACTAAAAAACAGCAAAAAATCACTCACGTATGCGATTATGTGTATAGCCGTATAGTAAACAAGCTTATACCCAAAAAATAGATTTAAAAAAATATAAATTAATTGTATAAAATATCAAAACAGCAAGTTTACAGCATTCCATTTCATAGTTCATTGTTTATAGTTTTTTGCCCACTGTGCGCAGCCACAAAAGTAAACAAATGCCGCTAGGCTATTTAGCCAAGTCACAAACCTTAATAAATTGTTGCCTACTTTCAGGCCGCATTTAAATTATACAGCTCAATGGCATCTTTTCAATGGCTGCCATTTTGCTTTTTGCCATTGCTGTAGCCGCCAGTCAAATGAGAGTTAATCAAATGCTTTGCTGCTTGTTGCCAACAAAAGTTGTAACATAATTTGAGTGGCACCACGCCCTCTGCACCCCCTACCCACCATCCTTTGAGCACGTCAGCTAAAGTAAACAATCGCTAACTGACTGTTGACGCAACTAAATACAAAAGCAACAAACAGCAAACAAGCAACAATAACAAAGCGACTGCAACAACTTACATAAGAGGACTCTCCTCTGCAAGGAGTCTCTTCAGAAATGAGAGCGAGTGGTCAAAACTTCTCTTGCTATTTGTTTAACTTGCTTTGTTATATTCCCAGTGTGTGTGTGTGTGAGTGGGGTAAACAATATGTACACATACATAAGCATTTACCGGGCCACTTTTGACTATGAGCTGCCTAAAATATAGAGGGGACCGACCATGCTGTGTGAACCCTGCTGACCGCAGAACCCTTTAGATAGCGAGAACTTGGCATAATCCCTCGAAAAAAAAAAAAAGGAGAAAAAAAATACATATACAAAAACTCAACCCATGCCACTTGAGCCATGTTTTTTCTAGCTGTTGTTTTCTTTACAGTAGCCGATTTTTCCCTACCCCCAAACCGCTGCCACCGCACTCCATCCACCATCCACCAACGACCATTTTCATTTGGCTAAGTATTTTATGGCATTTTGTTTTGCTTTTCGCAGGCAACGGAAAGTCTATTATGCTTACGAAAATTGCTTTACTGGGGCAATGGAGAAAAAAATACAAAAAAAAAATTGTTTCTTATATTAAAATCGGGCGTGACCGAATTCGATATGCCTGTCAAAGAGTTTTGTGGGAACTTAGCGGGGGCAGACATAATACGAAATCAGTAAATGGTAAAAATAAGTACATAGTTCATTTGAAAAGAAAGAAAAATGGAGTGTTAACTTAATATATTTGATTATTATATAAAAATCACACACGGCAGACAAATTTTTGGAAAAAACAAATGCTTGTATAGAGCTGAAAGTAAAAATTAGAATCGATAGAATTCTTTATCGATCTAGCAACACCGAACCTTCCAGCACTAATAGGGCTATATTGCGTATACATAATTTTTGTTTGAAGAAATCGCATAAATTATTATTTTAATTTTAAAGAATATTTTATATATTATATATAGGACTGCACAATAATTATTTATATTTATAGCACACTTGATATAATTAGTTCACATAGACTCATATATTTATATGGACAAAAATAAATAAAGTCGCCCATTTATTAAAAAGATTTTTCGATTTTGACGAATTTACTAAAAACTACTTTAAAGGTACTCGCCAATGTTAACCTCGTGAATTTATGTCAGCAAATTTTCGATTATTAGTGGAGCTATCGATAACTATTCAGCTAGTTAGGTACTCGCCTTGGTGGCAATTTTCTTTGACAAGACATATCACGTATACGTTTAAAAAAATTAAATACTTCTTTTGATAATAAATAAAGCTCGGTATTTAAAACAATATAGAATAAATAATAAAAATTAAAAAAATTTACAGTGTATAGTATTTCTAATCTAAATAAAAACTCTTAATTTAGATTACTAAGCTCTAAGATACCTAGCCAATAAATAAATTATTATAATAGATTTACAATAAAAAATAAATATTTATTTTATTTATTTATAAATGGAACCATCTTAATTAAAATTATAGTACAAGCTAAAAGAAAATATATATCAGCAAAAATAAGTGAAGCGGGCCACTATTTTCAAACCTTCTCCGATTTTGATGGTGTTTACATATTTTCTAGTGCCAATAGTAACCACTTAAAATTTTATAACAAAATTCCGATTACTTATCGAGTTATCGGTAAATGAAAATTGGATTTTTAGACTTTTCAATGACAAGCCATATTTTCTAAACGGATAAAGAGATATTGATGCGAACTTTTTACCTTGACAGATAAAATATCAAATTTAAAAAATAAATAAATTTTTTTTAAACTTTTTTTTTTAAATGTTTATCATTTTAAGTTTAATTTTAAAATATATATTTGGCCTTAAGTCTTAATTTATTGGGACTTGACTCTACTATAGGAATGTTGTGGCCATTTTTGCCTATTTCTCACTAAAAGTTCTTAAGAAGTTAAATTCACAAAAGCTTTTGGATAAGTTTTTATTATTCTCACTCTTAATTCGTTTTTATTTTTTTTTGTTTAATTCGGTAAAAATCTTATATTTAACAAAAAAGAAAATAGTTGTTAACTGTTTGTTTTTGAGCTTATAGATTTTTTTTTTTATAGTAAAAAAATATATGCTGAATTAAAATAAAATGATTTTCGGAGATAATTAAGTCCTTATCGAAGATATATATATATCAATTACACTGTCCAACATTGATTTAGAACTTTTCAAGCGACCTAGTGTACGTTGTAGGTCTTGACGAGTAGATCACGATAGTGTGTTTCAAAATTGTCTAACACCCCCAAAATCGGAAGTTATCGCTTAAAAACCGTTTTTCGGGTACTGCGATCAGTCCCACTATCACAACGTCGCCATTTTTCAACCGATTTTCGATTGCTTTACAGCTTTGGAAAGAAAAAGATTCAAGCTTTAAGATGATATATACTTGTTTATACTTCATAAAAAGCAACTACGAGATTTTTTAAAACTTAAGGTTACGATATCTTCATGAACAAACGAATTATCCATCTAAAACTTTTTTTTTTGTCGATGAAAATTTAATTTTCTTGTTTACAATAACCGACGTAACTTAAGCATTTATCGACCGATTTTAATAAACAATGACTTTTCTTACTTGGAATTAATACTTGTTTAAGATTAAATGTAAAAAAATAATTAATAAATAAATTTAACAAAATGTTATATAAAAATGACTTCAAAGTGTGAAAATCGAATAAAAAAAGTGTAAATCTCAGATAACTTTTAAAAAATCTCGTAGTTGCTTTATATGAAGTATAAACAAGTGTATTTCATCTTAAAGCTTGAATCTTCTTCTTTCCAAAGCTGTACAGCAATCGAAAATCGTTTGAAAAATGGCGACGTTGTGATTGTGAGAGTGATCGCAGTACCCGAAAAACGGTTTTTAAGCGATAACTTCCGATTTTGGGGGTGTTAGACAATTTTGAAAAGCACTATCGTGATCTACTCGTCAAGACCTACAACGTACACTAGGTCGCTTGAAAAGTTCTTTGATTTTTTCAATTTTGTAGGACAGTGTTATTAGCTTAATATCTTCTCGTATATTTATTTGCTATAATAATAATAATAAGGTAATAATAAAGTCTGTAAGTTATATTTTTAGTTAAAGGCCTTACAAGTATATATAAAAAAAATAATATAATAAGTTATAGTTTTTATATATTTAAAAAAAATACAAAAGTTACAAGTTATAAATAAACTAATAGTTAATTTTACAATTTAATAATCAAAAATTATAATAAAAGAATTTGACTAAAATAAAATGTAATAAAATCTAATTTTTATTAAAATATTATAAATAATTGTTTGTAAAAAAAGTATGAAATAAAAAATTAAATTAAAAATTTAAAAAACCCCGAACTTAAGTAATTTTCATTTAAAAAAAAAAATAATAAAAGAAACTTAATGTTAAAGTACCTAAGAATCTATTAGTAATTCTAAAAAAAATACGTCGCGTTGGCGGACACGCGAGGGAAGACGTCGTTGACGGTCGTATCTTACAAGCAAATTTTTTGAAGTAATTCTATGAAAGTTTTTGAAGTATTTTCTAAATTTTGTTTTTAAGTTAATTATTGTTGCTTAATTAGACTATTTGTATTTCAATTGTTAGTTTAGGAGCGGTCCCCCAACGCGACGTATTTTTTTTTAGAATTACTAATAGATTCTTACCAGAAACCACAAAAAAAACTAAATTGAAATCACTGCATGCGTTCGGGAGCTACGATGCCATAGACAGACAGACAAACAAACAGACAGACAGACACGTCAAACTTATAACACCCCTCTTTTTGCGTCGGAGGTTAATAAAAAGTCGAGCTTCTAACATACAATTAAAATTGTTGTTTATATAGAAAATTCTTTATAAACACACTTGAGAAAATCGTTTTAAAAGCCTTTACTGGGAATTTAAATTTTAAATACTTTTAAATATCGAAAGAATTGAAAATAAGCCATATCTTTATATAATAATAAAAAAGTAGCTGACACGAACAATTAACCTTCGTAAAAAATTATCGGGCACTTTTACCCCTGGTACCGTAGCTCTCGGAGGTGCCCGGACTCGAAAGTTATTCGGGAAGTTTATTGCTTAAAAAAATTATAGTAAAATATCAATTTTTTGTTTAACCATATCGAATGTTATTCTTATGATTGCAATAATAGAATATATTGTAATATGGTGATACAAAAGTGTATGTTATGGAGTTCCAATTAAGATATTTTATATGTAAGAGATTGATTAGAGGAGAGACGCTATATGGTCCATATAGTGCGCACCTTAGATTTTTTTTTTCTATAGAAAATATCCTTTCTATACTTTATTTTATGTTGAGCTCATAAATTTCAACAATTATATGTATTTTTATGAATTAAGAAAAATTGCTAGGGGCCCGGATCCGAGATTTCTCCCGGGGCCCGACTATTCTCTCTACGGCCCTATCAATATCTTTCGATCCAATTATCTTTTATGTCGATAAAAAGTTCACAAATCACGAGATATTAACGAAAAACTGATATAATTTCCTAAAAACTAGTTTTTTGAAAAAATCTCGAAAGCGGCTTTTCAAAAAAAGTTTATTATTATCGTATTTCTTGACCCAAAATAACCCTAAAAAACATATTTATATAAAGGTTCACTGTATAACCCTTAAATTTGTAAGCTAGTGTAATTAATTTCCAATATTTGGTGTTTTTAAATATATTTTCTAGTTTTTTTTCATAAAAGTTACAACAAAATTGTTTAATTTATATTTCTCATATTAATGAGAATAAAATGAAAGACTATGCAAATATTAATTTATCGATTACTGTTGGTTAGATTGTACTAAAATTCTGTATAAATATTCGTAAATTGATTAACGAAAGCCTGAAAGCTTCGGATATGGATGTTTATTATAAATATTTTCAAATTTTAAGCGATTTTCAATCAGAAAAAACGTGATCTTTTGAAAAAGTGATTAAGATACAAAAAAATTGTATATTTCATTTAAAGAAAATATGTAATATTTTAAAGATTTTTTTGAAATTGTTGTTGTAGGCAGAAAAAATTGAGGCAAATGTTCATTTATTAAAAACTTTATTAATTACAAGAAATATGTTATTTGTTTTGATGAAATATTTTATTATTCTTTATCAGATATCTTTATCAATCTTTAATTTAAAAACCCAAATGAAGTAAAAAATAAATTTAGTAAAATAATTACTATCAACTTTTTGCTAATAGTTGCAAAATAATAAAAAAAATATACATATATAATAAATAGAAAGATTTTAAATTTAAATTAAATAGAAGTCTTGACATTAAAAAATTTGACATTTTGAAAAGTTCGTTTTTAATTAAGACAACAAAATATGTCATTATTAAATAAGCTTTTATTTAAGGTATTTTACAACAAATTATTGAATATTTCAAAGATTTTTTTGGATTTATGTTGTTTGTAGGTTAAAAAAATTTAAGCAAATATTCTTTTATTGATAACTTTATAAGCTAAAAGCAACATTTATTTGGCTTATAAGAAACTAGTGAGCCCGGCAGACGTTCACCTGCCCCAACCTTTTTGAATACTCTTAAAGTGAATAAACATCGTAAGATTCTTTAGTTAGCTTATCTGGAAAAATATACGATTCTTAGATTAGTTTGCAGCTCGATTCAAACTTGCACCATTATTAGTCGAAATTCGCGCTTCGCTGGTCTGTCTTAACCGAATTCTTTCACGTTCATTGCGATCTTCAGTACGATTAGATGAATAATTAATTTAATTCGTTGCATTTCTTCCAATTGAAATACATAATGCATTGAATGATTAGGAAACGGCATTCCCAATCGTCCTAATGCTTTATTAACCATCGCCAAGTATTGATCTTTAATATAAATTGAAGATTTATTGTAAACTTTCGGAGTAAATTCCATCTTTGGATTACGTTTTGCTTGACGTACTCGAAAAAAGCATCTTCTATTAAATAATCTTGATATTTTATCCACAATTCAGGTGGATTTGATGGAAAACTTGTTGCCAAAATAATCGCAAATAGAACAAGTATTTGATACGGATGAGCAGCAATTTAGCATCTGCTAAAGTTTGATCCCAGTTCAAATCATTTTCCAACAAATTCAATTTTTGACATGCCTCTCAATACATTGCACACAATACGCCGTTCACAGTTCTCAATGATTAAAACGATGGTGGAGGTCTCACATTGATTAACAACAATACCAGGCAATATATACACTAAAACCGATATTTACAAAAATGCGTATATCCCACGAACTAATACACACAAACACATCAAAGAAGGCTTAAAACTTCCGTATTGACAACTTCTAATACACGCCAAAGTTAAGATCTGAAATTCTTCAACGCGTTCATGAGAACACGTAAAACATAAGTTTTTTTATATACAATAGAGGCCAAAAGTATTTTGACTAAACTATGCGAAACGTATTACCGCTTATATCTTCAAAATGAGAGTAGTTACGAAATTCATTTTACATTTGAGAGATAAAATATATAATGGGCTTTAAGTGAGCTTAAAATTGACCTAATAACGATTTGCATTTTTTAATATTTTATTTTTAATGTGAAATGATGATTCGTTAGGTGGTCAAAAGTATTTTGACAATGCGATTAATTG
This sequence comes from Chymomyza amoena, assembly GCA_037043745.1. Classification (NCBI taxonomy): domain Eukaryota; kingdom Metazoa; phylum Arthropoda; class Insecta; order Diptera; family Drosophilidae; genus Chymomyza; species Chymomyza amoena. Next base: position 7,751 of record JBAMAX010002911.1, read on the forward strand.
CAATTCCTTTGATTCCCGTAAGGTAAAAACATTGTTTGACAACTTTAAAAGTTGTTTTTATTTATTTTTAAGGATAATAACCAATTTTCTTGCCCTTTGGTTTTCTTATAATCGACGAAAACCATGAATTCGGTCAACTTGTCCGTAATGAAATAGTCACGAAATATAATGCCGGTTTCCTGTGAAATATCAAATTAGATTTTCCAAAATGCTTGGATAAACCATTTACGAACAAATTAAACTAAGAAAATTTTAGAAAAACTCCTTAATTACACCAAAAGTTTTATGAATTTAATTAAAAAAACCGTCGGTGGCTTAAGTGGTAGCGTACTCGCCTCTAAAACCGAAGGTCGGTGGTTCGATTCCCCGCAGTAGCACTGGTGCATTTGCCTAGCACTGGCATCGCTAGCTCAAAGACGCTATTTGCCACAGAAAGTCTCTATTAATTAAAGACACCGCCGTTCGGATTCGGCTATAAACTGTAGGTCCCTGTTCTGTTCGAACAGTCATTAATTGAGATCCCCTATGCCCCTCCTCCAAGGGGTCTAACAGGGAATTATATATATATATATAATTAAAAAAACAGCATAATTCATTAATTAGTAGAAAAAAAGTTAGAAGACACATGTGGTAAAAGTTACACAGTAAAATAATTGTTACCAATTTTTTGCTTATAATTGAAAAGCAAAAACAAAAATTTTGATTTAAATATTCTTCCTTGAAACGTCGTCTCTACAACTTTTTTAAATGGGCAAACACGTGATATATAATGTATTAAAATTAAAATTTCACACCGTCAAACTTATTTAATTATTTATATTTTTTATCGTATATATCAAATATGAATTAAAGCATAACTAATAATTTATCAGAATAATATTGTAGTGAAATATTTTTTAATTAATTTTTTTGCAAACAGCTATGTAAAAAAAAATTAAAACAAAAAATATTTTCATTTAATAAAGAAAGATATTTTTTACTATGCTTTAATTTTACGACACTTTGAAATATATTTGAGTTTAAAATGTAAATTGTTCGCTTGAAAAATAAAGTTTTATGCTTTTTATTAATTTGTTGGATGAAAAGAATATGAAAGAGTCGAAAAAAATATTTTATCGATATATCATAATTGGAATACGGCAAAAATAATAATTTATCAGAACAATATTGTAGTGAAATATTTTTTTATTAATTTTTCTCGCAAACAGCTAAATAAAAATTGAAAAAATAGTTTTATTTAATAAATATTTTATTTTACCTCAGAATGATATTTACTATGTTTTAATTTTACAACACTATGAAATATATTTATTTCTAAATGTAAATTAAATTGTTCGCTTGATAAATAAAGTTTTATGATTTTTATTAATTTGTTGGATGAAACGAATATGAAAAAGTGTACAAATAAATTATTTTTATCGATATATCATAATTGGAATGCGACAAAAAAATTATTGCAGGCTAAAATATAGTTTTTATCAAGCCCGCCAGAATTTTAATAGTTTCATATAGTTCTCAAAGACTCCTCTCTCTGTTACATAAACTAGTACAAACTTCAGATACTCTTTTTCTTTCCAAGTGAGGTATACGAAAAAAAAAAATGAAAGAAAGTAAAGTGGCAAAAACAATGCGGCAAAGGTTACACAGCATAAAAAAAAAACACAGTACAAAAATGAATAATGACAGCATGCCAGGACACAGAATGAGGCAGAACTGGCTACAAGGACTGGACAACCAAGACGACGTGCCCCAGAGAAAGAGCGAATAATCGAGGGAGCTGCAGCACTCTATATATAGTATATATACCAAACTATATAATATATCCAACTTCGAAAGGGAATTTGCTATCAAAATACTTTTGAAAAAAGACGAATGTGAAAATATTTGTTAGCCCATTGGCCAAGTGCAACTAAAATAATTTGCGCATAATGAAGCCGGAAGTGTGAACGAAAAATGCCAAGTAAATGAAAGCGGCCAAAAGAAACTGAATGAATTGCCAAGAAAGAAGCCAAAGCAAAGAAGAATAAACTTCATAATCAAGCCAAGAAGCAGAGCATCAAAAGAAAATTACACAAAATCTCTGCCAGGATTTTCTAATTAAAGTTTCAACGCCGTGCGCCAAAGTAAAATTAATGGCATTGTCGTTTTTGCTTTTAGCCAACAATTTTGCTCCTTGCCTTCTTTTGTTGTGTTCGCTACTCTTTATCATTTAGCCTTTTTTTTGGCCTGCTTGTTCGTTGTTGTTGTTGTTGTTCTTACCCTATATTTAGGCTTGATGAAGTCGACGACGCTTTGGGCACTTAATCTCAGTTGGTTTGAGCGGCTTTTATTTTGCTTTTGGCCCGGCTTGTCTTTTTTTTTGCCGCCTTGAATATGTGTGTAATTTATTTGCAATCAATGCGGCCAAAAAGGACATTATTTTTACATTAATGCGGTATACCTTATGTATACATGTATGAGTGTATGTGAGTGTGTGTAAGGACATGTGTGTGTTGCTTTGTGAAGGAGACTGTGACAGTTGGCTGCGTTGCCAACAACAAGCAACATTTGGCAGATGTTACTTTATACTTTTTATACCCTGTACCGTATGGTCCAAGGGTATATTAAGTTTGTGCAAGCCGAAAATGTATGTAACATATAGAAGGAGACGTCGGAGACACCCCAAAGTTACCTAAAATATGATCAGGGTGAATAGAGAAGTCGATATACCCATGTCCGTCTGTCCGTCTGTCCGTCTGTCCGTCTGTCCGTCCGTCTGTCCGTCTGTCCGTCCGTCCGTCCGTGTGAACGCCTAGATCTCAGAGATGGTAAGAGCTAGAGTTACCAAACTTTCACATTAGATCCCATATTATTCCATAGGAGGCAAGTTTATTTTATTTTTTGATATCGGGGATAAATTATATAGCTCCCATGGGGGTGTTTGAGACGACCTCGAAAAAAAAAAGCGTTTTAGATGAATAATTCGTTTGTTTATGAAGATATCGTAACGAAATTTGGCAATCGAAAGTTTTTTATAGTTCCCAATCACTGTACCAAATTTGATCAAAATCGGTTGACTATATCATATAGCTCCCATAGGACCGATCGGCCAAAATAACTTTTTAAAGAAAAATTGGCTATATTTCGTTTTTTAATAAAGATATCCTAACCAGATTTGGCGTTTGGAAATTTTTAGACCACTTAAGCAATGTGCCAAATTTGGTCAAAATCGGTGGACTATATCATATAGCTCCCATAGGTCCGATCTTCCAAAACATCGATTTTTTAACAAAATTTGTTGTGTTTCGTTTGTTTGTTAAGATATTGGGACCAAATTTGCCATTCGTGAGTATTTTATAGTTCCTAAGCACTGTACCAAATTTAATCCAAATCGTTTGACTAGATCATATAGCTCCCATAGGACCAATCGGTCCAAAAACACGTTTTTTATACAAAATTCGATGTGTTTTGTTTGTTTGTAAAGATATTTGAAATAACTTTGGCGTTCATATCTTTTTTAAGGTATTTAAGCACCGTGTCAAATTTTATTGAAATCGGTTGACTATATCATATAGCTCCCATAGGAACGATCGGTCAAAAAAAAAATTTTTGCTTAAAAATTCTTCTGTTTTTGGTTTTTTGTGAAGAAATCGGACTTTATTACAAGCTAGTGGTACAGGGTATCCTAAAGTCGTCCGCGCCCGACTTTACGTCCGCCATTTTTTTTACATACTCTTTATAGGGTTAAATACTTTACGGGCTTTTTTTGAGCAGTTTGCAACAAAGAAAAGGAGTAACCGAGTGAAGCGAAAATAAAAAGAAAGTCCAGCTACATTGATTCCAAATCGTTAACTAAGAAAGAAACAATAAAATTGTCCTTTGAACGATCTTTTTTGCTTCCACCTTTTAAAAACAATAACTTATTTCAATTGTCATTTTTAAAATACTATATTAACAAGAAATAATAAATAAACATTTTTATTTAAGAAATTGAACGATGGAGAACATGTGTATTTATTAACACAAATCCACTGCAATTGTAGATTATTTAAACACTTTAAAGTCGCTTTCGTCGAAACGACGAACATGCAGCAGAAACGTATTTAAATTACTTGTGCAAATAGCCTGAAGCAAAATAAGTTAAAAATTAAAGAATTTCTTTTGGGGGAGCATAATTTTGAGTTCTTAGAGGACTTGCATCAGCGGGAACTAATTCAAATATACTTTAGATCAACTTAATTGTAATTAGAAATCTATTTGAAACGATTAATTATTTTAAAATATTTATAAAAAAATTGAGAATCTGTTCAAGTTTGAAAACAAAAACGTAATATTTTATTTTCTTAGTTATGCCACAAATCATATTTTTACCTAAATATTATTTCACATTTTTTTATGTTTAAAATAAGAGATAGAATGTGATTTCTTGTTACAAAAAATCTAAATTTGAATATAAACCTAGTTCTATTTATACACGGTAGGTAATTTCCTGAAAAAAAAACTATATAAAACATTTAAGTAAATTGTAAAGCTGCTATGAAAATAAATTAGAAAGGGATATATCCCAACGAAAATGCTAAGAGATTTGATAAATAAGAATACTATATGTTTCTTCAAGATTTAAATCAAATAACTTTTATTCATCGTGCCAAATCGAATGATATTTCGAAAAAAATTTAAAAATATTGTCTATATAAGACCGTTTAAAAATAATTGGGCGAATTTTCATAAATTGGATATACAATATATGGCGGTTTCGAAACTCTCTAAGATAAAGATACGTTAAATTTTTTTAGCTACATACATTTTATATGGGATTCCTTAAATAAATATTCTTATTCGAATTGATTAAAATTTTTGGAATTTTATTTTTGCTTATTTTTAACATTTAAGTGTATTTGGGTAATTTTTCCCACTTATAATTGCTTTAATTGTCTGAGAATTCCGGCTCAAAACCGATTCGTTTCTGTTAATTTTGACAATAATTATAAACTACAGGGTGCGCCATTTGAATGTGGTCGATGGAAATATTGAATAACTTTGACAGATTTCAACCCATTGACGTCGTCACATTTTGGAAAGGTTATTGCATTACAATTTTAACCATGAATCGATTCACGCCCAAAGAACGCGCGGAAATAGTGACAATGTTCATTAAATGTAATTGCCCGATTTTTGGGAGCGAATTTTAATGACTGATGAGGCCCATTTCACGCTATCTGGCACTGTAAATAAACAAAACTGTCGCATTTGGGGGAAAGAAAATCCTCATACTATCCATCAAACTCCACTGCATGATCAGAAAGTGACTGTTTGGGCCGGTGTCTGCTTCAATATTTCCATCGACCACATTCAAATGGCGCACCCTGTATATAAATAAAAAAAAGGGAAAAATAAAAAAAAAAAATTCCATTGAAATCACTATTTTTCATATATTGTTCCCTTTGTGTAAAATTACACAAAAATTTGTTTGTTTTTCACTTTAAAGAATCCGTTTGAGGTTAAATTAACGAAAAATTAATTGACAAATCAAAATATTGTTAAAACTGTACAAAGAAAAGGACAATAACCGTTGTTTTGACTAAAATTAATAAATATATTTTTTCTATTATATCTTCTGACAAAAAAAAAACGATTGTATATAAATTGATTCAAATTAGTTTTTCTTTAAGTTTAATAACAATAAATTGTGATTTTTATTTAATCTTAAAGCTACAAAATATTTTTTTTATTTGTAAGGAACTGTCTGAATCAAGTGTAATATAATATAAGTACAATAAAAATAAAATTTAAAAAAACAACATTATTATTAGTTAATTTTTTTAAACTAAAATTATTTCTTTGATTAGTCTTAAAACATTATAGAGGCTTAATGGGTTTATATTGATTAAAAACTATAATAAATAGTTTCATATTTTCTACCTATTAAATGACTGATCTATAAAATAGAGCAAGAAATTTGTAAAATAGAAACACTTTAATTTTGAAAATATTTGGTTTTTTTATATTAATTGCTCATTTTATTAATTTAAGGAATTATACGATATATTTGTTTCTCAATTCTAAAATTATTTTGCTCTGAAATATTTGTTTTTTTTGATAAAGTAGCAATAAAAGATATTAATTTTTAAAATAAGTTGGAACTTATTCCAAAAAAAAAGTTCTTATTACTGTTTAGCCGCTTTAAAATCTATGTATATAGAAAAAGTTAGCCGCAAAATAATGAAAATCTTGATTAAAAAATAATTGAATCAGTTCACGTTTTAGCTCCATCTTTTCGATTATGATGATTTTTATGTTTACAATGGAAACAAAAATTTTTATTTTGCATAACATTCCGATTTTATTTAATCGAGTCATCGATAACCTGATTGTATTGATTCTCAGGCATTTCTTAGACAATTTTTAGATTTGGGATTCTGACACTGAGATAAAATCGGATGTCATACAGCAAACCAAAATTAACTAATCGGAAATAAGACGTTATAGCTTTCCAAATGAACTAGAACACAATAAGTTGACCTAGAATGAAATAAAATAAAAAATGATTAGTAAGATTGAATTTTCATGGCATGTTCTAAAATGAAACAAACCTTGCATTGCAAGAGCATATTGCTGAACAATTTTTTAATTTTGAATAATAAAGTAAAACGATATAAAATAAAACAAAAAAAAATAAAGTTAAATAAAATAAAATAAAATATAATTTAAATGAAATTAAATGAAATAACATTAAACAAGATGAAATAAAAAGAAAAAGTTGAAATAAAATTAAATAGAATGTTATAAAATGGAATAAAATGAAATAAAAAAATTAATAGAAATAAAACAAAATAAATTAAAATAAAAAAAATAAATTTTTTATTCATCATTTTTCTTCATAAAGTGATTTTAAAAATGATCCATTACAATGATTACCATAGAAGACATTTCCTTGATATATTTGACATACTCTATATTGTCAAATAAGCATAGCTCCTTGAATGAGAAACACATTAATTTTAAAAATTAATATTAAATATCAGGAGTCGCGCCTCAATATATTCAAGGTGAAAGCTCAGGAAGTTGGTTTTTTTGGAAATCAAATTTTATTTAAATTTTAAACTTTGAAAATTTTAACACAATTCCAATAATTGGTGGGGGCATTTAATAGTCTACCAAATCGAAATACGACTTTTTACTATTAAATCGTCTCCCCAATATAATTTCCTCTCGAAATTCATTCGGCTTATATGCTTCTCAGCTTATTTCTGCAGAAACTCAACATATGCTGAGATTCTTATGAATTTAAAATTTATAGGCTCACTAGCGTTCCAGGAAACATTTCAAAGTCTGTTTGATTGCTGTCCTTTGAGGATTTTGATATTTGATGAAGGTGATGTAAACCAAAGTTCCAAAGCATAAGTCCATATGGGCTTTAAAATTTACTTTGTACACTGGAATTTTATTTAGCACAATTTCCTAGAGCTGGGCTCAATATTTAACTTTCGGCAATCGATATTTTCGACAAATTCTCACCAAAAAATCCATTTAGTCGATAAATCGGACTAAAACTGTAGGCGCTAACGAATTGAAACCGCAGAAAATTACAGAAAAGAAAATCTATATAAAAAAGAATCTTTATACAAAATGCATTAAATTTATTCTAAAATTCAAACTAGATAAAAGAAAACCAAAAATTAATAATTCCTTTGATTCAAAGTTCAAAAATTAATAGGAGAAAACATAAAAATAATGTCACCATATACACTGCCGCTCAACTGAATAGGTTCACGATTTCTCTAAAAGTTTTTGGATCATATCTTTTTAATTAATTGGCCGATTGTGATGAAATATATTTTATTTGATAGAAAATTTTATTGTTTATAATAAACAACAGTTAGCGGTCTCTAACATTAGTACAAATAATTATTTTTTTTTGTTTTCCAGTAACATACCAAAATTTGACTGTTTATTTTGGCTCAACAGAATAGGTTCAATAGCATTTGACTTCAGTTTGTGAGTGACAGCCATAATTTAAAGACGTCAATTCTTAAGTGTTTATCAATTAAGAGTAATCGCAGCTATTATTATGTAAAATGGGCCGCGGAACTCAACTAAGTCATTTTGAAAAAGGTAGAATAGAAGGATATGTCGAGTCTGGTCTAAATCACCGTCAAATCGCAAAAAAAATGTATCGAAGTCAAAATGTTGTTAGTAATTATCTTCGAAATACCTCGAACTATGGCAATAACATGAAAGGAGGTGCAAAATAAGCGACAACGGTAACAGCCAGAAGACATATTATTAGAGCTGCATCCAATTCAACACGCTCAGCTGCCAAAATCAAGGAAGCATGCGGTGTTAAGGCCAGTCTAGCAACTGTGAAACGCATAATTCGTAGTGATAAACATTTGAGGACGTTGAAAATAAAAAAATAAACACCTCTTAATGATGTGCGTAAAGCTGCACGCCTTCGGTTTGCTCAAGATCATATGTCTTGGAAGGAGGAAAGGAACACTGTCGTGTTTTCCGATGAGAAAAAATGCAATCTGGTCGGTCCGGACGGGTATAATTACTACTTCCATGACCTACGAAAGGAACAATGTGTTTTAAGTCGCCACCACTCTTGTGCAGGTTTAATTATGGTGTGGGGAGGCATATCCTATTATGGGACTTGTGAACTGCAGTTTGTTTCATCAAAAATGAATGCAAATGTGTACAAAACTGTACTACAAAAGAGTTTTCCACAATTTTCCAATGTGTTTCACCGGCTGTCATGGACATTCCAGCATGACAACGCACCCATTCACACTGCAAGAGTGATACAATAGTGAATTGCAGATCAGAACGTAAGATTGCTCGAGTGGCCACCATACTCCCCGGACCTAAATATTATGGAAAACGTTTGCGCGCGATTGTCTCGAAAAGTTTATGAGGGTGGGAGACAATTTAAAGACACAGAGTCCTTAATTGACGCCATTAAAAAGGCCTGGACAGAGATTTCTCTTGGAGTTATCAAAAACTATTATAAATCTTTGCCAAATCGTATATATGAAGTTATACTAAAAAAAGGAGGGCATATTAATTACTAAATTATAGCGAAAAAGTATATATTTTTATTAAAAATAAACCATACTGTGAATAATTACTTTTTATATTTTTATTTCTTATTCGAATCTCTTGAACCTATTCTGTTGAGCCAAAATAAACAGTCAAATTTTGTATGTTACTGAAACAAAAAAAATAATTATTTGTACTAATGTTAGAGACCGCTAACTGTTGTTTATTATAAACAATAAAATTTTCTATCAAATAAAAATATATTTCATCACAATCGGCCAATTAATTAAAAAGATATGATCCAAAAACTCTTAGAGAAATCGTGAACCTATTCAGTTGAGCGGCAGTGTATGTATATAATTTTTTTGAAATATTTTGTCAACTTAAAAAAAATAATTTAATAAACATTCATAGGTCAGAAAAATTCGTTCTTTGACCCCAAAAACGACTTTTAGCCATGTACGAGGTGTGTTCAAAAAGTATCGCAGATTTCTGAATTTTCGCGGGCTACGTTTATTCGAATTTTGATTTCGACCGAATGCCACGAGCCAATCGATATGTTTAAGTCCTCAGCAACTTCTCTAAAGGTGATTCGACGATTGGCCAATACCATTTTCTTCACTTTATCAATTTTTTCGTCTGTTGTTGAAGTTCTCTGGCGTCCCGGCTCGCTCTTCGTCGTTCACAGGTTCTCAGCCTTCTGAGAACATTTTGTACCACCGATAAACGTTGCTTCGGTCCAAGGTAGATTCTCCGTATGTCACAGTCAACATTCGGAATGCATCCGCCCACTTAATTTCGTTTTTCACACAAAATTTGATACAGTTTCTTTGATCCATTTTTTTGAATAGGTAAAAATCGAAGACGAGCCAAAACACGTGCAAGCAGAGCAGAAATTAAGTGAGACACATGAGTACCAACATAACGCCACAAAAAAATCTAAATCCAAATATACGTAACCCGCTAAAATTAAAAAATCTTCGATACTTTTTGAACACACCTCGTAAATGGAAGGTCTAAGTAGATTGTTGAATATTTTGAAAAAAAAAAACCTACTTTAATAGGTAGTTTAAAAAGTAGGCGACTTAGTTTAAAATACTTGAAATCAAATTAGGTGAGAGCCCCAAACCCTTTTTTTATATCATAAAATTGATCCGCCATAATGCACTTAAAAGATAGATTTTCAATATACAAGAATCGATCTTATTGTCAGCAAAAAAGAATCGATTAAATCGATTTCAAATCGAATCGATGCCCAGCACAAGCTGCGAAGTAGTTCTAAAGTTGATATAAGCTGTCTTCATTTTTTTTCTTTTAAATTTTATTTATATTCTGTCCTAAAAATAATCATAAAATTATATAAAATTAATAAAACATAACATGGCAAGTGCCAAAAAAAAAAACAAAACATAAAATTCTGAATTAAATTCTGCTTCAAAGATCAAGGACTGTAAATATTTTAAGTCTTCTATAAGCTTTGCTATTATACGTTAAATTTATGGCTAGACTATAGTCTGTGGTCTTCTTAAAATAATTATTTACCCAATTCCGGTTTTTTTTCCTCTTTTGTTAAATTTAAATCTTAGCATTTGTCGGATAGGTTTAAGGTTCCATTTCTTCAGAGTAATAAAAGTAAGAGCATTCCAAAATCGAAGCCCACAAAATTGCTTCTCTGTCTTATTTTGTGTTAGTTTTTGTTTCCGATTTGTTTTTTGGCTGAGCTTGAGAGCTCTTTGACATTAAATGGCTCACACACACACACACACACACACACACATGCACACACACCGATACAAACTCTCATCAACTTTTAGATAGAGAGCCAGCTTACAATAATGTTAAATTCATTAGGCACTATACACACATACGCTCTCACACACACAAACAGACTCAGTGAGAGGAGAGAGAGTGAAGGAAAGAGTAAAAAATGGGCGCGCCTGCTGCTGAACGATCTAAGCAGGTTATTTTTTTTGGCCAACTTTAAGCGGAGACATCTGGGAGACGCGGCCCTGAGGCCATTGGCTTGGTATAAACTTGTATGTATGTGTTGCCAAGAACCTTGCGACAATGCACGTATTGTATGTCATAAGCACAAGCAGCTTAAGGCAGCCACGTACTACAAAAAAACAAAAAAAATAGATGTATATAATATAAAGACCGGGTCTACTGCCGGGTTTGGCATACAGTCTGCTGGTGAGGAGAGATAGAGCGTGTGTCCAGGGGTACGAGTGACAAAGTCGAATAGTTGGTTGGTAACTTTTGCTGCTTCAGCGGTTGCACGGACCGCATAGAAAACTAGAAACCAAGGCATACATAAACAAAAAAAAAAAAACATGCAACAAATAAAATTATTAACCTCGGTGGTATGCAACATAAATAGGATTAGTGTCTGCAGTAAGTGCACAGCAGCAACAACCACAACAAAAGCCGGTAACAGTACAAAACAGTAAGAGTCACAGTTACAGCTACAACATTTGCATGTTGCATACTTCACGGCGCCCTGAGCATATGATAAACGGCAACATGTTTGCATATGTGTGTGTGCGAGTGTGCTGTGAGTGTGCCTCTGTGTGTGTGTGTTTGTCAGTGTCTCTGTGTCTGTGACTGTCGCTTTGTTTTGTATGCAGAAAAATGCGGCTGAGTATTTTAGCAACATGCAAAAACTTCATTTTATTTTGTGGCGATGCGGCAATGCTAACTGCGCTGCCGACGTTGACGTCGACGTTGGCAGCGGCAGCGCTCAACGACAGCGACAGCGACTGTGGCCTCGTCCAGTATATTGACCCTCAAACCCGGCACGGCCATTCGCCAACGCCCGCACATACATTAGCGACAGGCCTTAGTCTTTATGTAATATATTTTTTTGCACTGGGAGAAAATAGTTGTAATAAGTTGATTAATGAACCAGAAATAATGAGATCTTGTTTAATATTTTGCAATTCCTTAAAATTATTTTCTGAGGCTTAGCAACTTTACTAAATAGTACTTCATTGAAGTTTTTTTGGCATCTTGATTAAATCAACTTTGAAAAATATTAAATATAAAAATTAATCAGTAATTTGGTACAAAAACCTCAATCTGTCTTCAATTAAAAATCAAAGAAAATGGGCAAAAATAGTATTTAAATTAAATATTGACATTTAGGTGCGAATATTGCCTTGAAGTGCTATTGTATCTTGGTTCAAAAGCCAATGAAAAAAATATATATAAGGTTGTCAAAAAAGTCTTGCGGTATTTCCGCAAGCTTGTCTTTGCAAGCGCGTAGTTCTAGTTGTATTCGTCGCATCGGTTCACGCTAGAGCTTTTTAGAAAGCTCTTTTCACGTGCTAACACGTGTTTGGTTAATTGTTGTTTGCTTTTAGTCGTTCGTGAGTTATAGCGTCGCAAACATGGAGCAAAATAAAGAGAAAATACGGCATATTTTACAGTACTACTACGATAAAGGCAAAAATGCATCTCATACTGCCAATAAAATTTGTGCAGTTTATGGACCCGATACAGTTTCCATTTCCACCGCACAACGATGGTTTCAACGTTTTCGTTCTGGTGCAGAGGTGATCGAAGATGCGCCACGGTCCGGAAGGCCTGTTGTCGAAAATTGCGATAAAATCGCTGAATTGATCGAAAGAGACCGGCATAGTAGCAGCCGTAGCATCGGCCAAGAGCTGGGCATGAGTCATCAAACCGTTATAAACCATTTGAAGAAGCTTGGATTGAAAAAGAAGCTCGATGTATGGGTGCCACACGACTTGACGCAAAAAAACATTTTTGACCGTATGGATGCATGCGAATCGCTTCTGAATCGCAACAAAATCGACCTGTTTTTGAAGCGGATGGTGACTGGCGATGAAAAGTGAGTGGGTCACTTACGACAACGTGAAGCGTAAACGGTCGTGGTCGAAAAGTGGGGAAGCTGCCCAGACGGTGGCCAAGCCTGGATTGACGGCCAGGAAGGTTCTTCTGTGTGTTTGGTGGGATTGGCAGGGAATCATCCACTATGAGCTGCTCCCCTATGGCCAAACGCTCAATTCGGACCTGTACTGCCAACAACTGAAACATTGAATATAAGGTGTGAATTATGCTCGGGAATGGTAAATCATCTTGGTATGGAATTATTTTGTAGACCAATATGGGAATCTATAAATTTGAGTCGGCTTATTTGAGACCCCATTTTCGTCAATGAAAAATAAAGAAAATATCAACCAATATTTTATATAATAGCTAGTTGTGCATCTAGTAAGTTTAATTTTTATGCAGGAATGAAAGGCAACAATAAATATTTTGTAAGAAAATTCAAATTATTAAAAAATTTCAGAAAACTATTTTTGTCTCTGCAAAGTCATAACAAAGCCTGTGTAAGCTGTCATATTTCCTTCGTAAACCTATATAAAAAATTCCAGATTCAGAAGCTCTAAGTAAACACAAAAATAAAAAAAAACGATAGTCCAGCAAAAGTCATGTGAAAAGAAATTATTTAGATTTTGGTGCAATTTGAGTGTTAAACGATACAACAGATGGGCACAGATTTTCATATTTTGGCCAAAAGTCTATAATTTCCATTATAATTATTTTACAGTCATTACATTTTACACACATGTTCTTAATAGACTGAAATATTTTTCTACCAAGCTTGCATCGCCCTCTAAAAATATAGATAGTCCAGACCAACATTGGAAAAAATGTAAAATTTATTTAGTTGGACCGATTTATTTGCAATATGCCCGAAAACAATCAGCACATTTTAATAGTAAAATAAAAATGCCAGGATTGATTATGCTAGATCCTTGATGTTATTATTATATAAATCGTTCTAGAATATGAATTCTTTTCAGACGTATAACATCCATACTTAGGATAATTGCCAGTTTTCATGGTTCCCCTCTAACTATTTTCCCGATGTAGAGCTTCAGATATATGGCTAAAATAGCCAAAAACCAAAATATGGCATGGTTTTAGCGTTATAGACCCAAAAAGTTCAATTTTTTTAAGCAAATTACAAAATTTATCTTTTTAACCCCAGACGCAAAAAGAGGGGTGTTATAAGTTTGACGAGTCTGTCTGTCTGTCTGTCTGTGGCATCCTCCCGAACGCATGCAGTGATTTCAATTTAGTTTTTTTTGTATTAAAGGTGACTTATGTGCGAGTGTTCCTAGACATGTTTGATGAAAATCGGTTGAGCCGTTTAAAAGTTGTGGGGAGTGAAAGTGGGGAGAATAACTGAATGTCTGCAAATATACTCGGATGGGGTCTCAAATAAGTATATTATAATATACTAAAGTCTAACTTAACCTAACCTACCTATAAAAAGTATGAAATAAAAAATTAAATTTAAAAAACCCCGACACAAGAACTTAAGTAATTTCCCTTTAAAAAGTAATAAATAATAAAAGAAATTTAATGTTAAAGTACTTAAGAATCTATTAATAATTCTAAAAAAAAATATGTCTTAATTACTTAAGTTCTTGTGTCGGGGGTTTTTTAAATTTTTAATTTAATTTTTTTTTATAAGATATAAAATTTTGCATGCTCTTTGAATTAAAAAAAATTAAATTTGTTGATCTACTTTGTTTAATTCAATTTTAAGATACAAAATAAAATCTCCGAAAATTGGGAGAGTTCCTTTTTTTTTTATAAGCCATGTGAAGAAATTTATAAATAATTTGCGTTCAATTATCGAGTGGTAGTCGCTGGTACCCTTAACGCAAAGTAGCCAAATGATAAAAAAAAACCAACAAAAGCATTATGACTACTCGAATATATTTAAAAGCAAAAAACTTTAAGCTCAATTTTATTTTGTCTTTGAAGTAATAAATTTTATAGTAATTGCAGGTTTCGTAGCTACATTTACCATGGCAAATGCAGGTTTTTTCAGTAAATTATTTTCAAAACTCAAAAAATTGCAAAATGTCAACTTTATTTACCAATAGCCTAAAAAACATTATTTCTATTTTAATATTTTTTACTCAAATGTCATTTTGTCCAAAAAAAGACTTTATTTTGGGGACTTTTGTGCGATGAAGCAAAAAATTTGACAATAAAACTCCGAATTTTTAGAAAGACTGTACCGAATTTACTTAGCCATAAAACAAATAGCTTGCTTATGGGTTAAAGATTTATAATAATATTCGAATATTTAATTGCTAGATTAAATGGAATTTCAATGTTCTCGTGAATATTTTAATATATTTTATTTTACATACATTTTTCAAATTGAGTCTTGACTTTTTTTAAAAATGTTTTCGGCTAATGCCTTGAAAAAAGGATACATAAGCCTTTCAAAGATATTTCTGACATATTTACGTAACATACGTACGAATTTCTACTATGGAAATGCTGTTGAAAGAGTTTTGCTCATTATAAGGCTATTAATTGAGGTAGATATGGTTGATAGAAGGTGATTTTTCAAGAGGATACTATTATATCTATTATTTAAATATTCGAAAGTATTTTTTTTTTTTGCAGAATTTAAAACAATTTACAGCTACAGTTCAAATCAAAACAGAACCTATAAAAACTATACACTATACAAAAAAGTATAGTTCGTTCTCCCTTAAATTTTTTTTTTTCTACATATCCATTAATTAATGCTAGGTCTTATTTAGCAAAATATAAAATCTTTTTTATTTCTTAATAAAATAAACACAAAATAAATAAAGTATTTATATTTTTAGGAAATTTTGTGCAAACACAAACAATAAATAAACGAAATATTTATCTAAAACTTTTGCATTTTCAAAACAAATTTACATTTATTTCTTTGTTAAGAAATTCTTATTTCCCTAATATTTTTTCGATTTTGAGAAACCTCCAAACCGATCAAAATTTACGTGCTTTTAAAAAAAATAATAATTTAATTTTTAAAATAAATAAAATAAATGTATAGAAAAAAAATGATTTCAAAACTTTGCTAAAAATTACGAAAAGTTGTATATGAATGCTTAAAAAGCGTCGAAGCTATAAATTTGACAAATATATTTTTTAAGTGTAATTGATAGGTATTTGAATTCAACGATTTTTTTTTTTTTAGTTTTAAAGTGTTTTTTATATGTCTCGAACTCCGTTCCATAAAAAAATTTTGTGATTTCGTTTTCGGTTCTAGCGTGCCATTTTACTTCGGAAATAAGTTAAACATGTTGAGGATACCAAAACTTTTTAAAAGTTACTAGTGAAATAAGTTTCTGTTAAATTAAAATCTTCTATCTATATATATAAAAATCAAATAAATTTCGTATGTCCTCTATAGACTCCCAAACCACCAGACCTATTTTAATAAAATATTACGTGTGTGTTTACGGGCACCGTGTGGAAGATTCTTAGCATAGTTTGAACATTGTCCAATAGGTGGCGCTCTTCAAAAATTACCAAAATGTAGAAATACATGAATTTCAATAGAAAACGAAAAAAGGAGAATATTCGTTTGTACATAATTGCTTATCGATCCATCCATGACTATTTTAAGCCCTTACTACTTTAAACGGTAATTTTTTAGATTAACTAATATTAATATCTTACGTGTTACGGGTGTTCTCATGAACGCGTAGAATAATTTCAAATATGATTTTGGCGTGTATAAGAAGTTGTCAATACGGAAGTTTTAAGCCTATTGCAATGTGATTGTGTGTGTTGGTTCGTGAGATATACGTATTTTTGTGAATATCGTCAAAACAGCATAGTAGAAAATTGTTCAACGCCGGGAATTGGACATTAAGTGCAGACAGAAGCTTAGTCGCAAAGGGGTTGAAATGTAGTTTCTGTGGGGCATGAATTTATTACAGATGCGAGCTCTCTTAAGAATACTTAAGTTCGTCCATACGGCTTTTTAGAGAGTCTTCATGACCAATTAACTATTCCAAAAGTCTTATAATTGTCTTACAATGTTTATACACTTTAAGAGTATTCAAAAAGTTTGGGCAGGACGACGTCTGCCGGGCCCACTAGTAATAAATAAATCTTTCCTTTGAATACTGTTTCCAATATACATATTGCCTTGTACATTTGTATTAGTCAGTTTTTTCGTGCAGATTCTCTTTGAACCCATTATCCCTATTTGCGATAAAATTTTTGAAATATTTATTTTATACAAGTAGCATAGAAAGTCAGACAGCTTTAAACTACGTTTATAGTAAGTACATGCGTATACTTAATATTTTTGCATATACGCTCTGTTGGCAACATTAATTTTATACGTTATCTACAACTTCGATTAAAAGATCCACAACTATTCGATTTAAATACAATGTTACCCAATATGTTTCTCCCAGTGTATTTACATAACTAACTATGTATATGTATGTATATACTATATATGTTAGTATGTGTCACTGCCTTAGTGCTTGTCGCGGTTTTTCAGCATTTGCCAGCATTTGTTTGCTTTGTGGCTTCCGGTTTTGTTTCGAATCCGTTTTACGGATAACTGCATAACCGCTTTAAAATATTTGTTCCTCCTTTGCCTTTGCACAGGACCGTCAAAACATTAGCGTGGATTTATTGTGGCTCCCAGGAACAAACTGTGCAAAAATCCACTGTTTGTTTGTTATGACTCTTGTACATTGTAGTTGTTTTTGTTGTTATTATTATCATTGTTGTTGGAACATTAAACTTGAGCTGCCGTAGGGTATACGGCGAATTTAATGCTCCGCTCCTGTCGTAACAAAATTCAATTAAACTCATACATTAAATATATTGCCAACTGCATTAAAAGCATAATTGAGTGAATGTCTGGCCAAGTAATTTCGAGAGAGTGCCTCGAAGGACTGCCAATTTTAATGTTAAAAAATTATATTGATTGACTGACTGTTTGACTGAAGCGAGGAAATATTGATATTTTATGGAGGGTATGGGCAGCAAAATGGCGGCATTAAAATGTATGTCGAGGAATGGACATGAATCCAGAAAAGCTTAAGCTTTAGCGTTGGTAGTGAAATACCATAAGTGACATATGGAATGATATAAAGCTTTTAAACAAATATAAGAATTTCGGTTATTTTTAACGAAGGACAAGATACATTTTTGCACGTATTTATTTTGTGGCTTTAAGACAAATATGCTTCAAATATTTACGCTGACAAGTTTATTTCAAGCAAATGTCAAATGCAGGAATTCAACTTTATGAAAATAAATTTTACAAAAATTCTTCTGGGAAAGGCCAAATCTTAAAATTTTTCTTTTTTGAAAGTTTAAAGCTTAAATATTTAGATTAGAACAAATTTAATTAGAAACTTTAAGCCCAAAAACGCCTACTTATTTGAAATATTGAAGAGGGGGGGAGGTATGGCTGATTTTATATATATTTTAAAAATTATAAAAGATTAAAAATTATAAATGGAAATAATTTTAAACTTAATCCCATACTAAAAATAAATGTTTTCACGGAATAAGGCTCGATGATCTTAAGTTTCAATGTGTGAATTCGTAATTCACAATTGATTTAAGCAGTAGCTGCCTTAAAGAGCTCGAATTTCAATTTTCGAGAAACAATCTTTTTATCATTTTAAAACTGCAGATATGGAAAATAATTTAACTATGTACTGGGTTGCCCAAAAAGTAATTGCGGATTTTTCATATAGTCGGCGTTTATAATTTTTTTAACAACTTGTGACTATTTAATTGTATTTTTTCTTTTGACATTTATTAGCTGTCACTATTAGCTTGCTTTAGAAAAAAAGTGCGCGTAATTTTGTGTAACATTTGTTTGTTTGGCGCCCTTTTTAATATGGAGTCCACAAAAGAGCATTTCCGTCATATTTTATATTATTATTTCCGTAAAGGAAAAAACGCAGAGCAGGTTGCTAAAAAGTTACGTGATGTGTATGGTGATAAAGCCTTAAAAGAAAGACAGTGTCAAAATTGGTTTCGCAAATTCCGTTCTGGAGATTTTTCACTTAAAGATGAGCCACGTTCAGGTCGGCCAAATGAAGTTGATGATGACCAAATCAAAGCATTAATCGAATTGGATCGTCATGTAACTGAGCGTGAGATAGGAGAGAAGTTAAATATACCAAAATCAACCGTTCATTATCATATAAAAAGTCTTGGACTGGTGAAAAAGCTTGATATTTGGGTACCACATGAATTGAAAGAAATTCATTTAACAAACCGAATCAACGCTTGTGATATGCATCTTAAACGCAATGAATTCGATCCGTTTTTAAAGCGAATCATAACTGGAGATGAAAAATGGATTGTTTACAATAACGTTAATCGAAAACGATCATGGTCCAAGCATGGTGAACCAGCTCAAACCACTTCAAAGGCTGATATCCACCAAAAGAAGGTTATGCTGTCTGTTTGGTGGGATTGGAAGGGTGTGGTATATTTTGAGCTGCTTCCAAGGAACCAAACGATTAATTCGGATGTTTACTGTCAACAACTGGACAAATTGAATGCAGCCATCAACGAGAAACGGCCAGAATTGATCAATCGTAAAGGTGTCATATTCCATCAGGACAACGCCAGACCACACACATCTTTGATGACCCGGCAAAAACTGAGAGAGCTTGGCTGGGAAGTTTTGATGCACTTGGTTCAGTTTTTTGCAGATAAAGGCCAGAAGTTCTATGAGCGTGGAATACAAAATTTGCCGGGAAGATGGCAAAAGGTTATCGAACAAAATGGAAATTATATATTTGATTAAAGTTCATTCTAAGTTTTATTAAAAATGCATTTACTTTCTTTTAAAAAATCCGCAATTACTTTTTGGGCAACCCATCCATCCGTATCCATCACCACTCAATTACCCTCTGATGGGTACCTGCTCACTCCGGTGTTCCTGGTAACGAGGTGAAGGGCGAGTGCGCCAGGAACGGCTTAGCGTTGGCAGCTAACATTGCGGTTGCGGACCATTACAGAACGCAAATCAGGGAGACGGCTAGAGCGCTCTGACGGAAAGAGAATGGGACATAGTGGCCGGTTGTCGCATCTCCCGACCACTCTGGCGGAGATTTGATCTAAATCGAACATCTGAACTCCTGCGCTGCCATAAAAACAGCTCTAGGATGGTGGTAGCCGTTGTAAAGGGTCACTGCTCCATAGGCAATACGGTTCAGAGGTTGCACGTTTCCCATCACGATTTCTGTCCCATCTGTAGAGATGAGGAAGAGACAGAAAGCAAACAACACCTGCTATGCGACTGCCCGTCGATTCTTAGACGACGCACCCAGTTTCTGGATAAGCCATGTCCATAGCGGATCTGGCTGCTTTCGTCGATTCCTCAAAATGATTCTGCAACATGAGAGACTTACGCGAATAGGGATGTAAAAGTATGAATTTTTATTTAAGAATTAAATGGGATTTTTGAATTTTTTTATTCCAGATGACCTCAAATATACCTCGATTAAACCTAGGGATTTTAAAATCATACGAAAGGGTGGTTATGTCATTAAAAATTGAAGTTCTGTCAAAATTTTATCAAACTAGTTTATTGTTTGTAAAATGAAATACATTTTTCTACAATAAATTAAAAAACAAATTTATTATTTTATATCAGATTATATATCTACACTATAAAAAATTTCTAATTTTAAACTAAGAAAATGGTGTCAGATCCAAAAACAAATTGGAACAATTTTTAGAAAAGATTATTCTTACCCAAGCGTTTTTTGTTTTGATTAAAATTTAAAAAAAAAATATTTTAAAATTAGTAAAACATATTACATATAAATATTATTCTCAAATATAAGGTTGTCAAAAAAGTCTTGCGGTATTTTATTGAATTTTCAATTGTTCATAAAATTGGTTATAATAATGCGATTTAAGTCAAATATGCGCCGTTTTGTTCGATGACGAGTTCCCAACGAGATGCCAACTTCATAATGCCCCTCTTATAGAAGCTCGCTTCCCTATTGTCAAAAAACTCAGAGAGCCAATTTTCACAGGACTCTCTTGTGGACAACTTCCGATTACCAAGCGCGTTCGTCATGGACAGAAATAGGTGGTAATCACTTGGTGCGAGATCCGGACTATACGGTGGATGCAAAAGAACCTCCCATCCGAGCTCCCGGAGCTTCTGGCGCGTCACCAAAGATGTGTGTGGCCTGGCGTTGTCCTGATGGAAGACAATTCGGCCTCTGTTGATCAAAGATGGCCTCTTCTGCATGAGTGCTGCATTCAAGCGGTCCAGTTGTTGGCAGTACAGGTCCGAATTGAGCGTTTGGCCATAGGGGAGCAGCTCATAGTGGATGATTCCCTGCCAATCCCACCAAACACACAGAAGAACCTTTCTGGCCGTCAATCCAGGCTTGGCCACCGTCTGGGCAGCTTCCCCGCTTTTCGACCACGACCGTTTACGCTTCACGTTGTCGTAAGTGACCCACTTTTCATCGCCAGTCACCATCCGCTTCAAAAACGGGTCGATTTTGTTGCGATTCAGAAGCAATTCGCATGCATCCATACGGTCAAAAATGTTTTTTTGCGTCAAGTTGAGTGGCCCCCATACATCGAGCTTCTTTTTCAATCCAAGCTTCTTCAAATGGTTTATAACGGTTTGATGACTCATGCCCAGCTCTTGGCCGATGCTACGGCTGCTACTATGCCGGTCTCTTTCGATCAATTCAGCGATTTTATCGCAATTTTCGACAACAGGCCTTGCGGACCGTGGCGCATCTTCGATCACCTCTGCACCAGAACGAAAACGTTGACACAACCATCGTTGTGCGGTGGAAATGGAAACTGTATCGGGTCCATAAACTGCACAAATTTTATTGGCAGCATGAGATGCATTTTTGCCTTTATCGTAGTAGTACTGTAAAATATGCCGTATTTTCTCTTTATTTTGCTCCATGTTTGCGACGCTATAACTCACGAACGACTAAAAGCAAACAACAATTAATCAAACACGTGTTAGCACGTGAAAAGAGGTTTCCAAAAAGCTCTAGCGTGAACCGATGCGACAAATACAACTAGAACTACGCACTTGCAAAGACAAGCTTGCGGAAATACCGCAAGACTTTTTTGACAACCTAATATATGCAGCAGATTCGTGATCAGCGACCTTAAAAACCTATATTTTCATACCCAACTTGTATTATAATAAAAAAATAATTTTACTGTTTTCGGCGACCTTTTGATCGCCATTTTGAAAAACTAATAATGTACTTATAATCAGCTACCTGTAAAATATCTGAATAGCATTACAGAAGTTGCAATAAGGTTTAGTTGAGAATAAGATTTAATTATGGAGCTACTTTGCTTTGGCGGCCAGTGTAGCTCCGCCATTTTGAATTATCAAAAATTACCTTACAAAAAGTCTTTTGAGAAGAGCAAAACTGTAAGCCCAAAAACACATTTTTATACAAAAGTCAGTCATGCAGAGTCTACTACGTATCCAGATCACATCTGGACTCTTGGCAAGTGACACTGGTCACGCCGCACTTATATATTCCCTTCCTGACGTATCGATCTGCTCTAGATCAGAGCTTATGATCACTCAATTATTTCATAAAAAGAAATTAAGCTCTCTTCTATCAAGTCGGGAGACTTGGGCTGATGGCAGACCCTGTGGAAGCCTCCGGTGGCAACAATGGTTCACGGATGGGTCCAAAGCTGAGCAGGGTGTAGGTGTTGAATTCGTTGGACCCAATACCAGAATATCTACTGCAATGGGCATCTGGCTCAGAGTTTTTCAACAAGAGATTCATGACATAGAGAACTACTGCGCCCATAGTATCCTTCACAAAGGAACTAGGGGAGCAAACAGCTGTATTTACGCAGATAGTCAAGATGCTATTAGGGCATTATCATCCTCGAGTATCTCCTTCAGGATGGTTAAAGAATGACATAACTACCTCCAAATACTATCCGCCCGGAACAAAGTTGTGCTATGTCGGGTACCTGGACACTCCGGAGTAGATAGTAACTCATTCGCTGACGTTCTAGCACGACAGGATGCCTCCACCCTGACTACATCTCCTGCGCCATTTTGTGGTATTGGTTGGTCCACAATCAAGACCATGATAAACAAATGGGCTGCAGGAGAACATATGAAATTACAGGTTATCCTTACCGGGGCTGCGTCAAGCAAAAGCGCTTGTCAAACCTATGGATATGATCAAGACAAAAGGTCTTGGCAGAGCGGACTTAAAACTCCTGGTAGCATACCTATCTGGCCACCTACGCTGTTAGATACCATCTACAGAAAATTGGCCTATCAGACTCTTCAGAGTGCAGACTCTGTCTCTAAGACGATGAAACCACCAGACATATTCTCTGTGTCTGTCCAGTGCTGGTATGGGACACGGCCTATCTCATGGGAAAGCAACGGATTAGTCCTTTTCTTCTTAGGTCAATACCAACAAAAGACCTGCTGCTATTTATGAGGAAAGGTGGAAAGTCTTTTTCCATAATTTATGGGTACAAAAGATCTTATGGTCGCCGTGCCCCAACTATTTGTGAGGAAAAAAAAGAGAGCTCGCATAAAAGTGTCAACTCATTTTTTTATTTGTGGGCCCCTAAGACCCACTGATCTGATCCCTATTCGGGGAGTTCCAAATCATCACTCTTTTTTAAATCTTTGTGGTTGATTTTCCTTTTGTGTTGGGCATGATCTCATGAATCGTGTTTAGTAAAGTGTTCCGGTAGAGATTTTGCCTCGATGAATTTCCCTCAATAATTGTTGTGATCACTCATCTTAGAGCTATTGATGGTCTGTGCAAGGATTTGGATTTGGATCTGGCACTTTGAGGTTTCCGGCAACTTGTCGGCACTGGCCTCTACTATGGGTTTTATCAAAACGCGAGCAGTTCCTTGGATGTTCAACGCTTTAACACTAAAATTGAGTAGCAGCATTCACATTGGACAAGTATATTCCAAATTATGAGTGTTTAACAAGCATATTAATAGTTGTCCCACCCCATAGAATAACAAGCGAGTATATATAATGCTTCCTCTTTATTTAGAGTTTAGTAGTTAACTATGGTATATATTAGCATATAACTCTACACAACACTTTAATTGAAAACTTTGTTGGCTTGTGGACATTTGTATACTTTGTTTAATCGCAAATAGTCCTTTTCAGTTGGACCTTCTATTATTGCTCAAGACTACATCTTTCTGAAGTGGTTCTATAGCGGGAAAATCCGGATTTATAGCGCCTTGGTTCTCAGTATAATGCAATACACTTTGGTAGTCATAGCCTACGCCAAAGTCACCAAGTTCTCCAGGTGCAGCTTTACAAAAGTTTTTTAACTTACGACGGTCAATATTTTTATACATAATTTTTACATAATCATCGCGATCAGGATGTACATGCATATGATGAAAGCCCAGGGCGTGCAGCAGCTCGTGCTGTATAATATAATGTTTTAGACATCTATCAGACAAGGTGAGTTCTTGTGGTTTGTTTAGGAAACCAATCTCAGAATAGCATTTTCCCTTTAAATTATAGGTTATTTGAACTTGAGGTTCCCACTCATTTTCGGCCTTACGAAAACGAATGCAACTGTAATTTGTCATTAATTTCATTGCATCTTTAATTATTTTCTCTTGTTCCAAATCTGCAGTCGAAAAGAAGTTGTTGATTAGCATTATAACTTGTTATTATAATTTAGTTCTCATTTACCAAATGCAGGACTTATGCTAAAGACCAAGGTGTTATCGGGCCAATACCGGCTCCGATTAGTCACTGCATTGCGTTCTCTAGTCCACTGTTCCTGGCACACTTTTTCAAACTCCGCATAGCTGCTTACCGCTGACCTCTTGTGACCATGGAAGATGTCCTTTTGAAAGTCGTAACAGGCTTGGTTTAGCCGAATCCATAAGACGCTTAGCAAAAAGCTTATAAGAATCTTGAAGTTCTTCATATTGAAATATTTTCAATTTGTGCATTACGAAGGTTTGCAACGGCATTTTATACGTTTCTCGGTTCTGAAGTTGAAGAATGGTATCTGAAGAGCTATTTGAAAGCTCAATTAACTTAGATTACTTTATGAGTTTGTGGAAAAACACTTGTTAAAAATAATAACTTATCGTTTTTTAAATTGTTTCCATTATTTTCGGAGTAGTAATGTTAAGTGTATATTACAGTCAAGACTGATATCTGTTCTTTTACGAGTCTGATGTGTAGCTGTTAGTTAGCCTGTCACATGGATAAGGAACGGATAAGTCTTTTCCATTTTAGGTCAATACCAACAAAAGACCAACCGCTATTCATGCGGAAGGCGGAAAGTCTTTTGCTTTAATTTAAGGGTAGGGTACAAAAGACCTTTTGGTCGCTGTGTCCCACCTCTTTCTGAAAAACTCTTTCGGTGAAACAATACCCAAAAACGTTCATTTATCCTAAAAATTTAAGTGTGAGGGAGGAATAGTTTATTTTATACAGACAAATATATATTAAAATAAATAGATAATTTTATATAAAGAAATTAAATTTAGTATTTAATACTAAACTTATTATTTATTTAACGAGCACTGGGGCCACCAACTCCGTGAAAAAGATATTTTTTTATAGAATAAATCCAAAAATGACTTCCATTTTCTTATAATAAAAATAAATGTTTTAAAGAATTAAAGTTACAAGCTCTTTAGTATCAAATTTTATATAGTTTTTCCTAAAAGAGCCCTGTCCTTTTCAATGCCATTTCGAGCAGAGATGTATGATGCTTAGATTTATTAGAACCCTCGAATTCTATTTACTTCTTTTAAAGGCTGAAATAAGTTAATATTCTCATAAAGGTTGAGCCTCTTGGATCATTTTCAACGCAGCCTAAGGGAATTTTCTTGTCTCTGCAGCGTACTTTTTTCGAAATTTCATATTATTATCTCAAAGATACTCTAATCTTGTATTGTATAATATTAATATAAGTTCATTAGTTTGTATTTTCCATGGAAGCTTACCAGAGAAACAATCATATTCCTGCCTATAGCAAATTGCCTATAATTGGGATATCCCATTGAGGGAGTGTCCCTTAAAGAAATAATGACAATGGTGTCAATTGGAGTAGCACTCTTTTGAACCCTGTACCGATGGACCGAAAATGGCGTAACATATAGAAGGAGTGTTCGGAGACACCCCAAAGTTACCTAAAATACGATCAGGGTGAATAGAGAAGTCGATACACCCATGACCGTCTGTCCGTTTGAGCGCCTAGATCTCAGAGATGGTAAGAGCTAGAGCTACCAAACTTTCACATTAGATTCCATATTATTCCATAGGAGACAAGTTTATTTTATTTTTTGATATCGGGGATAAATTATATAGCTCCCATAGGGGTGTTTGAGACGACTTCGACAAAAAAAAAAAGGTTTTAGATGAATAATTCGTTTGTTTATGAAGATATCGTAACCAAATTTGGTATACGAAAGTTTTTTATAGTTCCCAATCACTGTACCAAATTTGAAATCGGTTGACTATATCATATAGCTCCCATAGGTCCGATCTTCCAAAAATCAATTTTTTAACAAAATTTGTTGTGTTTCATTTGTTTGTTAAGATATTGGGACCAAATTTGACATTCGTGAGTATTTTATAGTTCATAGAAATGTACTTAATTTAATCCAAATCGTTTGACTAGATCATTAGGCTCCCATAGGACCAATCGGTCCAAAAACACGTTTTTTATACAAAATTCGATGTGTTTTGTTTGTTTGTAAAGATATTTGAAATAAATTTGGCATTCAGATCTTTTTTAAGGTATTTAAGCACTGCGTCAAATTTTATTGAAATCGGTTGACTATATCATATAACTCCCATAGGAACGATAGGTCAAAAAAAATTTTTGCTTAAAAATTCTTCTGTTTTTGGTTTTTTGTGAGGAAATCGGACTTTATTACAAGCTAGTGGTACAGGGTATCCTAAAGTCGTCCGCGCCCGACTTTACGTACGCCATTTTTGATCATGTCTTTTTGCTTATAAAACTCTTTGGGTTGCTATAAATATTTCGTCCCAGAGTGTATTTGCTCAACCCTTTATCAAAAGTCTTCAAACTTAAGAAAGACAAATCCTATGGTATCATAAAGGCCTACGTATGGAACTACATGCGCCACTCCCAAAACTGGCCAAGAAGGACATTCGGAATCGGGGGTATGCTTTGAACGCCCTTGCGCAAGAACAATTTAGAAAAGAAATACATGGCGAACAGAAACAAATTTATTTTACCCACATTCTGATCATATCCAGGTTTTTATAAATAAAAAGACTAAAAACCTAGAAGAGAAGTAAGTAAATACTTTGTCCAAAGATTAACTAAATAGTTCGTACTGACATAAAAGAACGTCAATCGCTTTGTCAGGAGATGTTCCAAGCAGTAGCTATAAGCAATTTGAGGTAAAATAATTCACATTTCTAATCCATTATGGAATATCATGAGAAATTTAGCAATAAGGTATTTCGAATGTTAACTAGAAAATTTAAAAAATCTTTCGAGATTTTTGGCTCTCTAAATCGTTCCATTTTGAACAATAACTATTCATAGTTAACTATTCTTGCCTAAGTTGTCAAAACTTCCATGCCATTGTAATAAAGTTGGTCCAAACAACATACTATAGTTAGCAAAAAACTTTCTTAAATAACAAAAATATTCTATGCCATGATTGCAGCAATTAAGAATTCTTAAGCGCTCACTTAAATAAAATTTAAACTTTTCTTGGAAAACATAAAATGGGTTATAAAAGTTTATGTTGCAATATTTTTCTTCACGATTTCCTTATGTTAAAATTCTACACACTAAACTCTAACGAAATGAAAATTTTCTTATTATATTTCAATTAATTTATTTATTTGACAAGTTTATTTCTAACTATAAAAATTTTTATTGGTACTATTTAAAAATTATCCTTAAGCAAAAAAGGCGTAAAATTTTTGTAGTTGTTTTTAAGACTCTGCTAAAAACTTATTTGGCTAATGCAACTCAAACCCGTACCCCGTCCCTGGCTGTTTACGATGTTCCTAAAACAAAGCCATATAAATTCAAGTCAAAGTTGGAAAACCTGCCAAACTAATTTGCCAAATAAAACAAACTTATTAGGGGAAACTGTTAAACTAATTCCATATAATTTCAACAAAAAACAACACTCCTTTTACACTCTCCCAGAAATCTGTTCTGGGAGATTTAAGTGCTAGTCTGGTGCTAATAATGAGTTTTTTAATATTACATTTTTGGCGCGCATAGAAATAAAGTAATTTCAGGGTTTTTTTTCTTACTCCTCTGTGAGCTTGAAAAATTAACGCGGAAATGCTAAAATGTTGTGCATACGCCCTGTTGGCTGCATGCAAATTTTATATATTATTAACCTGACGAGGGTGCGCTGCAAAAGAAAAAAAAAAGGAAAAGAATTTACTACAAACACGAAGAAAGCAAGAAAAAACAAATCTGAAAACAGACTTAAGATGGCTTATTGTGGACTTAAAGATACTCTTTATGTATATATAAATTTCCTAGAGATCTATGATGGAACATATATCTTTATTACGACACATATTCTATTGAAAATGATTCTAAATATTTATGGGATTAGACATTTTGGCCTGATCATTTCAAATCGAAGGGATTTAAAAAAAAAAATGTATGTCCTTGGAATAAATTTAGTGGAATTTTTATATATCAAGAATAAACACTCCATCAATAAAAAATTGTTTCTTATTTATTTATAAAAAGAGCATTAGTGGGTCAAAATACGTAAAGTGGATAATATTTTAATATTTATTGGGAGTCTGCTAAATTTTCTACTTTTGTTAAGTCCTACCGGCTTGAGGTAAAAGGTAGGGAAAGCCAACCTTTTCCTTCCTGTATAATTTTGAGGATAAGTTAAGAGGAGCAAGGATAGCTCTCAGCAGATTTGTTAGGCAGTTCAGATCTTCACAGATAGGTTTTCGGTGATACTGAGTGCAGGGAAATCGCGAAAAAGTTGTTGGCTGCTTTCTGTCTACTCCATCTTCGCAGCGATGACTGAAGGCTTAATGAAAAACAGGACCTATGAATAGTTTCTATGGTGAAGAGGAGATAAGAGACTTCTGTCACCTGGCTTTGTGAAATCACAAACGTTCTGATGTTGCCATTTGATTATACCTTGAATAAATGGCTAGAGATGTGACGAATGGCCACAAAGTCCCATTCTCTATGCAATATACCTTGACTCTGATAAAATCGGTAGTTGATTGTTGCAATTTAATGTGGCGTTACTTAGCCTATAACCAGCAGACGAACAATAAGCTTCCAAAAATACTTCATATTTCAAATCTTTACAAACGGTTTAAAGTTTACGAGCGAACAGATGTACATAGATGCTTACAGGTCTAGCTAATAATCCTTCGCTTTGTGCAATTTAATGCAACATTATATAGCCTATGGCCAGCGGACGATCAAGACGCTTTCAAGGATAAACAATTTTGAAAAAAATCCTGACAAATGGTTTAGGGGTTACGAGCGAACAGATGTACCTTAGGGTGGCCGTTTTGGCAACATCTCACAATTTTAATAACGTTACCGCCTAAAAAGTTTCCTTTTACCAGCATATAGTACCTGCAACAATTTAAGACTATCGGAAAGTATTTGATAGAACCGAAAATAGGTCAAAGGCAAATGGATTCATATGAACATATTTTTATGATATTTGGACCAATTTTCAGGACCATCAAATTCTTTTGGATCGTCTTTAAACTTTGCAGGCGATATATGCAGGTAGAATGTACACTTTTTAGGCGTTAACGTTGTCGATATCGTTGGCTTAAAAATTTGCATACTAGCGGCTGCCACCTTAATGTACATAGATGTCTAGTATATAACCCTTGGCTATGTGCCATTTAATATGACGTCACATAGCCTATAACCAGCGCACAATCAAGACGCTTCTAAAGATACCTAATTTTTCAAATAATTATAAGCGGCTTAGAAGTTACGAGCGAACAGATTAACTTATACGCTGAAGGGTCTATCACATAATCTAATTTTTTAATCGCCAAAGCCCAGTAAAAAGTATAGCCCAAGGTTAAAAACCTTTTCAGCCATTTAAAACAACATTTTGTTAAATTCAAAGGAACTATAACTGATTTGAATAAATATCATATAGAACTTTGTTAGGATCGATTTTGTTTTTTTCAAAGTTCCTAAAAACAAATCAAATTGATAAAAAAAAAATTATTCCATTCCATTATTCGCCACACAGCTTTGGCAAGTCTGGAAGCCTCATCGTAATAAACACGCCTATGAAGGTAGAACACCTGCCACCAGACTAGGGCGCCTTGGTGCAATCAATCAATACGTCTGAATTTTATTGATTCGTGTATTCACAAGAAGAAGAGGTTTGGATACGTATAGTTTGTCAGGCTTTATATCTATCTATCTATTCCAAATTTTTGAACATAAAAATTTGCATACGCACAAATTTCAGAAGTCACCATATTCGAAAAAGGATCTCCTATAAGTCAAAAATGATTCAGGTTACTTTTACCAAATTTTATAAGATTTAAAGGACTTTCAGTTGTTTTGATATTTCTTGACACATAAGCTCCTTAACCGTATTTTCTAATATCACCAACTTCAAATCTTCCAACAAAGCTACCCACTAGTCAGAAATGCTCTCTTTAACTCCATAATATTACCAAAAAAAAACCAAAGTAAAGAAACTGCCGCGGTTAGTCCTGCTGCTAGACGCTTGTTAAAGGGGTTTTACTAAAGAAGGGAACCAGGGACTGCAGGGACTGGTTCTCTTAGTTTGTTGCATGCTCGTCAGCAATAATTGCAACATGCCGCAAACATGGCCGCTGCCGACAGCTTGTGGGCAGCACAAGGAGGAGTAGCAGGAAGCAAGGCAGGCGCAGCAAATCGCAGTCAAGTCAAACAAAAGCCCAAATGACAGCAACAACAACAACGTGCACGAAAGGCGATTCAGACTTGTGTAGTTCCAGTTGGTTAGGAAATGTTCGAGCGGGTAGTGCGAATTAAGTGGGGGGTTGGGTTGAATTGCCTTTCCTTTCCGGCCTGGTCTCTGGCCTTGCCGTGCTCGTCTTTGGTGTTGTTATGACTTAATGTCGCAATGTGGCGTGGCGACAAGAAAAAAAAGCCAACAACAAACAGCAAACCCGACAACAATAAACACGCAGACCAGCAAGTGACAGATATGATGGAAGTACACATGGCCCAAGAACTGGAACTGGTCTAGACCCCAGTTGAGGCAGCTTATTAACATGTCAGAAATGCAAAGTTTATGGCAGCTGCAGTGTTTATATTAAATCCATTTCTTGCACTTTTTTCCCACTCTTTGCAGAGAGCTCCTAGTGCAGTACTAAAGTAGGACGGAGGACGCAGGACAAAGACATAACGCTCTAGTTGGATGTGCCACACCCGCGTCTGTCCCAGCACTCGTTTAGTATGCGATGGCAGCGCCGCCAGACGACAACCCACGACCACGACAAAGGCTGGACCGACAAAGGCCAAGGCCCCGGTCACGCCACAGACCCAGGCCACGCGACATAGCCAGCGAGAATAGCGCACAGCGGCGCACGCTGGCCACCAAGGTGCGTCGAAAAGCGCCGCTGCAGCGCCCCCGCATACCCCTAGCCCAGCTGTTGTGGCTACTCTGCTGTCTCAGCCAGCTGGCGCACAATACACGCGCCGACTGCCCGGGCGTATGCGAGTGCAAATGGAAGAGCGGCAAGGAGTCCGTCTTGTGCCTTAACGCCAACCTTACACATATCCCAGCGCCGCTGGATGCCGGCACACAGGTGCTGGATCTAAGCGGCAATGATATAGCCACCATACCACATGATAGCTTTGCCGCCGCACAGCTGCTCAATCTGCAGAAGGTCTATCTGGTGCGCTGCAATCTGCGGCACATCGAACGCTTTGCCTTTCGCAAACTGATTAATCTGGTGGAGCTGGATTTGAGTCATAACAAACTGAATGCCATACCCTCACACGCATTGGAGTTTATATCCGAGCTGCGTGAGCTCAAGCTTAGCGGCAATCTTATAGCGCGTGTGCCGGATGATGCCTTTGCACATGTGCCGCAGCTAGTGCGCCTGGAGCTGAGTGACTGCCGTCTGGCCAGTGTGGCAGTACGCGCCTTTGCCGGCCTCGAGAGCAGCCTGGAGTGGCTTAAGCTGGATGGCAATCGTTTGAGTGAAGTGCGTTCGGGCACCATTACCTCGCTATCCAGCCTACACGGCCTGGAGCTGGCTGGCAATCAATGGAATTGCTCCTGTGCTTTACGTCCTTTGCGCGCCTGGATGTTGCAGCAAAATATACCCTGCGGCATACCGCCTTTATGCTACGCGCCCGAGCGTCTAGCTGGACGTCCTTGGGACAAAACAGATCTGGATGACTTTGCTTGTGTGCCGCAAATAGTGGCTACGGATACAACAGCCCACGGCGTGGAGGGACGTAATGTCACCATTAGCTGCTATGTGGAGGGTGTGCCAGAGCCCAATGTGCGCTGGCTAGTCAAGAATCGCGTCATAGCCAATCTGAGCGCCACCGGCGAGCCCACGGCTGGACCACGCACAGCAGCAGCTACACAGGGCCGTAAGACCTATGTGGTCAATATGCTGCGCAATGCCTCCAATCTGACCATACTCACTGCCGACATGCAGGATGCGGGCATTTATACATGCGCCGCTGAAAACAAAGCCGGCAAGGTGGAAGCCAGCGTCACACTGGCCGTTTCGCGACGTCCACCGGAGGCGCCGCTGGGTGTGCGCATAGTGCTGCTGGGCGTGCTGGCTGCGCTGTTGTTTGTGGTGGGCTCATCCTTTGCAGCCATTTGCTTTTGCTCGCTGCGACGTCGACGCAAGCTGCGGCTATGGAACTCAGTGCCGCCGGCACGTACGGAAAGCTATGAAAAGATAGAGATGACGGCGCGTGTAAGTGCGGGCCCGGGGCGTCCGGACTTGGGTGGCGGCGCCAGCTGTGGTGGTGGCAGTGGCACCGGCACTGGGCTGTTTCATGACGATGAGCACGGTTATCTGCGGTCGGCGCATACGCCGCTGAATTGTGGCTCCGATGATGGCGGTGATACGGGTCATGCGGCAATTGTGAATCCAAGTGGTGGCAGCGCTAGGCGCAACGGAGATTATCTGCATGTGCCGACGCACTGTGATGACGAGGGCGCGGGCACGGGCTATGACGAGGAAGAGGAGACTGCAGCATTGCAGCAACCACAGCACCAGCAGCAGCAGCAGCAGTCGAGTCAAACGCGTAAGACCTCAATGGGTGAGACAGCAGCAACGGGAGCAGCAGCTACTACTGTGCGTTGGACAAGCCCGCAGAATGCCAAGCGACAGGCAATTGCTGCATCCGCAACGAATAATTCAGCGCAAGTGTTGGAGGATACGGATCTGCATATACCACGTCTGATTGACATCGGCGGGTAAGTAGCTCTTGTACTGAAAGATATACACATGAAAGAGAGCCAGCGGGTTAGAGGCTGAGGACGTGGGACAAGTGAAAGGCAGCCAGCCACATGCATGTGGTCGGTCGACTACTCGTTGAGCTTTTGTTCTGCGGTTCGTTACTTCGAGTGGCAATTGTGTCGCCCTGTCAAAGAGCTGCCATGCTCAAGTGCCGCCCATAAACACGCCCACTTTCTGTAGCTCTATCCGCATCCGTATGCACTGAGAGAAAAACGTGTGTGCTGGTTTTCCTGTAAATCGTATGTAATGGAGCCACTAAGGACTATCTAGTCTATGTGTGACTGCTTCCAGGGCTTAACCTGTGAAACCTAACCTTTGTTATGGAAATAAAAATAATACAATATACCGGATAATGGGTTATTTGTAATCCTTCTAACAAATTTTCCTCAAAACTAACCCAAGTTTTGCTTTTGTGGCAATTGGCTATGTCAAGTGTTTGCAACCTTTCGTGTCCCCCAGTGCACCAATTTGTTTCTTCGAGTGTACCTATTATGGGCAACACTTGACACTTTTCACATTCCACTCGAGTGGCCTCGTCGTCCGCCTTGCTAATGATGCGCGAAATATGCGCCGCAGCAGCATTGTGTGCCACATGGCGTATGAGTGTTTTATTTTTGGGGCCACCCTCAGCTGATTGCTTGCTGGCTGCTTCTTTCACTGCAAACCAAGTTGTAGGCAAAAGTTAATTAAAAATTTATTTATTCCTTGTATTTTTTCTAGCAATGACTCCGCATCCAGCTCCATATCTAGCCAAGTGGATGCAGCCGCACGTCTGGCAGGCTTTGCCAATAGCTGGAAGACCACAAACATAGCCACCACAAAAATCACCTCACCACACAGCAAAGAGACACGTGCAGCTGTCACCAAGTCGCAGAAAGCTGCAATCAGCTCCTACTATGGCAATGCAGATGAAATGGCCACTTCTGTGTTTTGCAGCAGCAATAGCGATGCGCAGGAACATGATCTGTTCGATAGCAACTATCCGGATCTGCTGGATATAGCCAAGTATGCAGTGGCGCAAGCAGCGCAGTCTAATCATGCCTATCACAGCGCCTTGGCCAATGCGGCAGTCAATGGTAATGGTGGACTCTGCACGCTGCCGCGCAAGCTGAAGCATACCGGCAAGTACTTTAGGAACTCCTCGGATAGTCAGTCGCCTTTGCTGGCGGACAACTCTAGCAAATATGGCAGCAGCACGCTGGGCGATGGCAGCTTTCTCAACGAAGCCATGGGCTTGGGCAGGCGTTACTCAGCCGAGTCCAGCTATGCCAACTATGCCAGCACAACGACCTATACTGGGGGACAGCGCTCGAATAGCTTCTTGAATCTGGTGCAGAGCGGGCACAAGGGCGGTGCACCCAGCGCACATCATGCTCACAAGCTGGGCAATGGCCCGGTGCCAGTAAGTGCCGGCATCACCAATGGACGCCGCAATCCGAGCTTGCCCTCCTCACCGGTGCATGAGCTGCAGGCGCATCAGCGTTCATTTAGCAGCGCAGCCACGCCTTTGCTGGACTTTACGGCCTTGGCCACCAGAGCAGCTGGCGTGCCCAATCCCAATCTGCCGCCACCTGTGGCCACGGGCGCCAACTCTGTAGCCGCCTATGATTATCATGCAGCGCAGCTGGAACGTTTTCTCGAGGAATATCGCAATTTACAGGATCAGCTGTGCAAGATGAAGGAGACCTGCGATACGATACGTAAAAAAGAGACGCCACTGCGCGTAGGGCTGGGCCAGTCAGCGCAGCTGGCGGATCCTGTGATGTTCAGTGGAGCAGCGGCAGCTGCCATGAGTCCCAAGCCGCCGCCGACACTAAAAACAAAGACATTGCTGCCGGGACAACCGCCGGATCCGCCGCCATATTGGCTGCATCGTAATGCGATGTTGAAGCGGTTGAATGAAAATGGCGGCACCACAACTGGAGCTAGCTCGCCGCAGCCGGGACAGGATATCTTTAAAAGCTAATGGAATTTGTGTACAGTTTTTTGTAAGCGCTTAGAAGCAGCTGGAATAGAGGCAGTTGGAGTAGAGCAGTTACTCGCATTTTGAACTTAGGTTAGAGTATTTAGAGAGTGGTAAGCGGAAGGGACAAACCTTTACCCTGCCCCAAACCACTATTGTAATATAGTAAAAACAAAAACAAAACACTTTTCCACTCTTTCTACAAGCTATGAATATTATGCGTACATTATGTAAGTGTATAGGAAAAAAACACCCACTACAACACACACACACATATATAAAGCTATTGGAACCTATCAAAGGCTGTAAGCCGCTCAAAGCTGTAAAGGAATGTAGTCCTTCCTGTACGCTGCTTAGTATTTTACAGCCTTTATCCTACACACGAACACACATATCCCCGGAAACTCTCGTGTTAGTCCAACTAAAATGTTTTTTGTACTTTAAGAGATCTCATTAGCAAGCAAAGTAAACAAACATTAATTGTAAGTTACATTGATTTGGCATAGACTGCATGATTGATTGATAGATTGATTGATTGATTGAAACACGAACGTATTGCTTAGTGACCTTTGTGTCAAACTGATTGTTAGTAATTTTTAAGTTTTAAAAGTGGCGCAAATCAAAGTTGGCAAAGAAGGCAAGTTGCAAGCAAATTATAAAAAATAAATTGAAGTTATTATTAAAAATTAAAAAAAAAACGCCAATTATGAAAAACGACTAAAGCAATTCACTTCAATGAAATTGTATAATATAATTAATACAATAATAGTAACAAACTTAATTTAGGGTATCACTACTAAAAACATTTCAACCCAAAAAACAAAAATAATAATAATAAAAGAGAAAATATAAAATAAAATAAATTAGTTGAAAATTGAAACAAAAATAAATGCAAAGCGATATTTAATAGCCTCCACAGCAGCGCCAACAGCAGCTACTTCAATGGCAGCCAAATGTCCGTTTCCGGCACGCCCAGCTAACTGTAGCGACCGCCATTTGCATGAAGGTAATTGTTTCATGTAGCGCAATGGCCGCCGCCGTCGTCATTGACGTCTGTATGTCTGTGGGTGTGCCACCGTGCCCAGTCTGCTCATGAGATTAAACCATAATTTTATAGAATTATTTATACACACACACACACATGCAAACCACACCCACACATTTACACACAGTGACAAACAAACAAATCGGGCAATTGCTTTTGCCAAAATGGCTACAGGCCATCATTTCTTTTATTTGCCATTCACAGTCGTCCAAAATGAAGTTGTAAAATGCAAATGAATTCTGAGCCATGTTCGCGCCCTTGTCCTTGTCCTCTGCGTTCCTTTGCCATTCATCGTGCTCAAACGTCGCGTTCGCTGCTCGTCACCAGCGCGTTAAAGTTCATGCTCGAAATGATGTCGCCATAAAGCAAGATTAAAGGAAATTATGAACCTTTGACACGGACTTCACAGCGCCATAATAGCCAGTTGTTCAGTAACCCACACATAGCTGCTACTGATAAAATAGATACCCTACATTGTTGGAACATGGCAGCTACTAATCTCTATGGTTTATTGAACCGATGTGAAAAGCAAGCATGGGTAAAAAATATAAGAATTAATGTACTAAGCAACTGTTGCTAGATGAAGTAGAACGAATGGTGTTGAATTTTGTGGACAGGGCCCTCCCAGATACGGCCCTAGAAAGGAAGGGCAGTTGAGCACCCCAAATATGGAATTAATGCAGTAATAAGCTTTACTGCAGCAAATTTTGCTTGGTTAGATGTTTCAAGGTCTAAGACAATTCTCAAAAATTATTTTAAAATGCCCTGAGGGCACCAGATTTTTCTTAGATAACGATTCTTGAAAACTTGGAGCCGGCATATTAATATCACAGTTACCTTCCATAATCTATTGAAATTTGAGTCCATGTTAATCAACCAGCTTCGAAGAGATTGTTTAGTGATGGGCTCAAGGGTCTACGAGGTGTGTTCAAAAAGTATCGCGAATTTTGAATTTTCGCGGGTAATATATATTCCAACTTCGATTTTTTTGTGGCGTTATGTTGGTACTCATGCCTTTCACTTATGTCGACAAGCTCGGCCATTTTCAATGTTCATTTAATTTCTGCTTTGCTTGCACGTGTTTTGGCTCGTCTTCGATTTTTACCTTTTCAAAAAAATGGATCAAAGAACCAGTACCAAATTTTATGTGTAAACTGAAATTAATATACGGAGAAGCTACCTTGGCCCTAAGCAACGTTTATCGGTGGTACAACATGTTCTCAGAAGGCCGAGAAGATGTGAACAACGAAGAACGTGCCGGCCGCACGAGCACTTCAAAAACAGACGAAAAAATTGATGAAGTGAAGAAAATGGTATTGGCCAATCGTCGAATCAACGTTAGAGAAGTTGCTGAGGACCTAGACATATCGATTGGCCTGTGCCATTCGATTTTATCAATGATTTGGACATGAGAAGGGTCGCCTCGAAATTCGTAACAAAATTGAACAATTTCGACCAAAAACAGTACCGCATGAACATTGCTAATGAGATGTTGGACTCTGTCCGCGACGACCCAAATTTGCTCCAGAGTGTCATAACTGGTGACGAATCGTGGGATTATGGTTATGACGTGGAAACCAAAGCTCAATCATCTCAATGGAAGCTGCCGCACGAAGCAAGACCGAAAAAAGCGCGCTAAGTTCGGTCGAATGCGATAGTGGTGCTTACAGTTTTCTTCGATTGCAGGGGCGTGGTGCATCATGTGTTCTTGCCACAGGGTAGAACGGTCAATAAGGAATATTACCTGCAAGTTATGCGCAATTGGCGCGAAGCAATCTGCCAGAAACGCCCGGATTTTGGGAGAACAAAAATTGGCTTTTGCACCACGATAACGCCCCTGCTCACACATCGTTGCTTGTGTGCTAATGATGACGTGGTGAGTATTCTCAGATCTGGCCTCTGTGACTTTTTCTTGTTCCCTAAACTGAAGAGGCCCATGAAAGGACGACGCTACGCTACCATTGACGAGATAAAGACGTCATCGAAGGAGGAGCTGAACAAGATACAAAAAAAAGATTTTTTGAACTGCTTCGAAGTCTGGAAAAACCGTTGGCACAAGTGTATAATATCTCAAGTGGATTACTTTAAAGGGGACAAAATAGATATTCATGAATAAATAAATAATTTTTGAAAAAACACAAAATTCGCGATACTCTTTGAACACACCTCGTATATAAATGTAGGCTGCTCCTAACATGGAAGACAGGTGCCCATCCGGTAGCAATTTGGCCCCCAAAAAGCCACCGAGATTTGATTTTTTGTGTATTCATCTTAGCTTCGAGACTCCTATTTGACCTTAACGGCATTGCATTTTTTTGACCTTGAACAAATCGGCTGTTCACCCGACTTTTAAACGCTTGTTTTTCTCGAAGAATGAAATAGAATGTTCTTCTGTATAATCTAGATTACCATCGCCGGAACTCTTAAAAAAAGAATTTCAGTCTAGCGTGTAATACAGACGTAATTACAATACTGCGAAAATAATGGATACACATTAAAAAAAGATAAGGTTTTATTCTTCAAGTGTTTTCCACAAACTCATTAAGTAATCTAAGTTAATTGAGCTTTCAAAAAGCTCTTTAGATTCCATTCTTCAACTTGAGACCCTGAAACGTATAAAATGCTGTTGGAAACCTTCGTAATGCACAAATTGAAAATATTTCAATATGAAGAACTTCAAGATTCTAATAAGTTTTTTGCTAACCGTCTTATGGATTCTGCCAAACCAAGCCTCTTACGACTTTCAAATGGACGTCTTTCATGGTCACAAGAGGTCAGCAGTAAACAGCTTTGCAGATTTTGAAAAATTGTGCCAGGAACATTGGGCCACGAAACGTAATGCACTGACTAATCCGGAACGGTATTGGCCCGATAAGACTTTGGTGTATAGCATAAGCCATGAATTCGGTAAATAAGAACTTAATTATAATAATAACTTTAAAAAATAATAAACTATAATACTTCATTTCGACTGCAGGTAGGAAAAAAGAGCGCTTAATTGAAAATGCAATGAAATTAATGACAGAAAAAAGTTGTATTCGTTTTCGTAAGGCTACAAATGATTGGGAACCTCAAGTTCAAATAAAGTATAGTACAAACAAAATATGCCATTGTGAACTTGGTTTCAAAAACAAAACACGAGAACTCTCCTTGGCTGATGAATGTCTAGACAATGCATATATACAGCATGAGCTGCTGCACGGCCTGGGCTTTGAACATATGCAAGAACATCCTGATCGCGATGCTTATGTAGAAATTATGTATAAAAATATTGACCGTCGTAACTTACACAACTTCTGTAAAGCTCCATCTGGAGAACTTGGTGACTTTGGTGTAGGCTACGATTACCAAAGTGTACTGCATTATACAATGTACCAAGGCGCTATAAATCCGAAGTTACCCACTATAAGACCGCTTCAGAATGGCACCGTCTTGGGTAATACAGATGGTCCAACTGATAAGGACTATTTGCGATTGAACAGAGTATACAAATGTCCACAAGCCAACAATTGAATATGTTTTCAATTAAAGTGCTATATAGAGTTATATGCATATAAATAAATTCTATACTAAACTATTAAACTCTAAATAAAGAGGAAGCATTATGTTTACTCGCTTGTTATTCTATGGGGTGGGCCATCTGTTAATTTGCTTCTTAAACACTCATAATTCGAAATATACCCGTCCAAAGTGAATGATTTTCTACTTACATACATCAAGTTCCAAACTACTGCATTTTACTCATAGATCGTTTAAGAATGGTAAAAGGCTAACAAATAAATTGCCCGTTCTTGGAAAAAAAAATATTTGAGGCCAGTATCGATGGAAGGCCGGGAACATCTTTGCATTGACTTTTTTACGCAACAATTAAAGTCAAGGACAATTATCAGCGTCGCGTCGCTTATTCGTTTAATGGATGGGATTGAAATGGAAAAGTCATCGAAAGTACAATATTTGCATACGCGGCCATTTTCGCAATATTTTTAGTTTATTCATAAATCAGTAATTTTAAATTTGTATTTGGTACATACATGCGGCCAATTTTGTTGCAAAATATCAAAAAAAAACAATAGATGGCCTACCCTATATCAAATTAAAAAATACATAATAGCTACCAGGAGCAAGGATGCAGCCACGAACGATGAAATTAAAATTTCGAATACAAGGTAGAAACCATTTAATTTCTTGATTTTATAAATGTTTTTGATAAAGATATAAAAATTATATTTATTCGCGCGCTCCGTAAGTACTTTGGTATTGATAAGTTTTGGACAACCCTAAAGACGCTGGAGCCAAGATGTGTATTTCTGGTAAGAAGGTGACGTCATAGGTTTCTTGGTTGTTTGGACTTATGGATTAATATCCGTTTCCCTATTTAAAAAAACGGCTAGGTAGAAAGTTATTTCCTTCAAAGGATATGGTGTAAACGAATGGAGTTTGACAAATTATACTCTTTCAAAAGCATAATAAAAGATGACGTACGTAAAAGTCGGGAGCTTTGGGATACCCTGTACCACTATCTTCCAATAAAATCCAGTATATTCATTAAGAACATCAAAAGACATTTGATTGGCAAATTAGGTTACGATAACTTCACAAACAACCAGAAACAAACGAATTTCGAGTCAAAAATGTTTTTTTAGCCGATCGTTCCTATAGGACCTTTATGAAATATCAAATTTGCTACAGTGCTTGGGTACTCTAAAAAAGCTCTGAATGCTCAATTTAGTTCTAATATCTTCACAAAAAAACAAAACCCAACATATTTTGTGCAAAATATGTTTTTTTTTTTGACCAATTCTTATGGGAGCTATATAAAATAGTCAAACGATTCTGATTAAATTTAGTGCAGTGCTTTAGTAGCCATAAAATTTCTGAATGTCAAATTTAGTTTCAATATCTTTATAAAAAACGAACAGTGAGCTTTGTACAATAATCGATATTTTGCCCGATCGGTCCAATGGAAGATATATATAGTCCACCGATATCAGTGCTTGCTAGTTACGATATCTTTATAAACAAACGAATTATCCATCCAAAAGCACGCAAAGCACTTATAACCTTTACGCCTCTCACAACCAAACAAAAAATGCCATTCACTTGAAATTTGGTACAGATGTTCGGGAAGAGTGTACCAACACAACAAAATAAAAAAAAATCGATAATCGAAAATACGTTGCCCGCGAAATTTGAAAAGTCACATTATTTTTTGAACACACCTCGTATATCATTATCCCGATATCGAAAAAGTTAAATCAACTTGTCTCCTATGCAAAAATAATGGATCCGATCTGCAAGTTTGGTTGTTCTAGCTCTTACTATCTCTGAGATCTGGCCGGTCATACAGACAGACGGATGGACTGATAGACGGACATGGGTAAATAATTACATACATTTTCAGCTTGCACAAACTGAATTTACCCTTTGTACCATACGGTACAGGGTATCAAAAAATTCTATACGGGACTAGGAACCTACGATGTTCGTTTTCTCAGTTTTATGCCAAAAAATCTCGCAGATCTCAACAAAAAACCAAAACAAAAAAATTAATTTTGCTTGACCAAAATTAAAAAGAAAAAACAATATTAATAATCCAAAAAACTTTTTTTTTTTTCATTTATAGATTTTAATTTAATAGTCGAGGACACCTACAAAAACATGTTTCCTTTCACCAAAGTTTTAAAAAACTCATAATAATTTGAACTGTGACTTGATTATTTTTTTATATATAAACTTTATCAGCTTTCAAGGACGTTTTTGCCATTTTTGTTGCAAGTTTTATATCCTTGATAGACTTAATTTAAAACATCAACTAGGAAGTTACAAATTTTAAGTATAATAATATTTTTTAAAATATTTTTAGCAAGGAAAATGTTTCCAAAAACTTTATCTACGCTCGAAAGAGATATTTTCACAAAAATATGATTCCTTTGACAAAATATAAAAGCAAATTTATCTGGAATCTTTCCGATTGGAAAACATCGTACGATTGATCGATGAGTGGATTAATTTCATCATAAAATTTTCAACCACTCGCCATCTTTACATTTTAACCATTTTTGATGGAGATTTGGTAGTTTTCTTCTCGGCATTGTAAGCAGTATCTGATATTAATGTTTTCGTGCACTAATAATGTTAACCTATAATGGCGACAGGATGTCTTTGTTTTATTTTTTCACGTTCAGTCAAGACAAACCACAGATTGAAAAATATTGCGTAACGCGCCGTCCCCGAAAGCCGCGAAACAGGAGTGTGGAAGGCTTCGCGGCTATCTTCGCGGCGTTCGCGCCCGTGAACACACCATGAAGGTATAGTCGATAAATGCAAAAAAAAATGTTAGGAGTGGCAACTCTTATCTCTTAGGGGTATGAAAAATAGATGTTGGCCGATTCTCAGACCTGCCTAATAAGCACACAAAATTTCATGAGAATCGGTCTAGCCGTTTCGGAGGAGTATGTTCACACAAAAACCAATATTCACAATCCCACGAACCAATTCACACAAACTCATCGCAATAGGCTTAAAACTTCCGCATTGACCTCTAACACACTCAAAAATCAGATTCATCGACTCGTTCATGAGAACACCCATAATACGTAAAACATAAGTTTCTTCTTATATATAAAATTCTAGTTTCACAATGTTAGTTACCATACTCCTCCGAAACGGCTGTACCGATTCTCATGAAATTTTGTGTGCCTCAATAAAATAAAATTTTGTTTATGATTTTTGGGATTCCTTTCGACAAAAACAATTAACTAAAATATATAAGTTAATCTGACAATGTCCACAATGCCAACCTAAATAAAAAAAAAAATTTATTGGAAAATGAAATTGTCCTTTTTAGCATTTTCGTCGCAATTTTGTAATATTTTTACATAGCCTATGTTCGTCCCTGGAAGCTTCTGAACATTTTAAAAAAAGTTCCATTAGAATCGGACAAAGTGTTTGGCGTCCAACCTCATACAAACAGACATACACTTTTTTTTATATATTAGAAGATTTAACATACTAAAGTATAATTTTTGATCGTATTTTTATTTATAGTAAATTAATTATCCTTTTTAACTAAT
Source organism: Chymomyza amoena (assembly GCA_037043745.1). NCBI lineage: Eukaryota > Metazoa > Arthropoda > Insecta > Diptera > Drosophilidae > Chymomyza > Chymomyza amoena. Next base: position 51,190 of record JBAMAX010002911.1, read on the forward strand.
CTAGGTGAAAGGACATTAAAGTTTTGGTATAGCTAATTTTTTAAGCTGTCAACATTGTTTTAAAGCTTTGATTTTTACCGCAAATAATTTTGGCACCAACAATGTTTTAATCACAATATAAAAAATAAAATAAACGTAGGCACATCATACAAAATTAAAATTGTTCTCCTTTTTTATTAACATACTAATAAAAAACGGCATACATCTCGAAGTGTCTAGCTGGTTAAGAAAATAAAGTACTCCCAACGATTAGCATCAACGGCAGTTCAGTTCGTGGTAAAAAAAATGCTCCTGATAAATTTCATTTCAAACAATCAATTTCTTTTCAATTTTTTCCCATTTCGTTGCTTATGTCAAGCGATTGACCATAAATTGTGAAGTAAATAAGAAAACAATTTGGTTAAATATAAGTCCTTTGAGTAAATAGTAAAGATACAGTAAATAAATAAGCAATTTGCATAAAAAACTGTGCAGTAAAAAAAATTTGATGTAGTAGAAGTTTAAACTAATGGTTTGATTTAGTTTCTTAAATAAATGCACTAAGGCAGGTTTTAAGCATTTTGTAAACCATTTAAAATACAGTATATAAAATGTGTATTAACTTACCTTTAATTGCCTATTCTATATGCATATATTTTTTTGCTCTTAAGACTCGAAAACGCAACGAAACGCATTAAACGACGCCACGCGCTTAAATAAACGCACTGAACGACACACACTTGTATACAATTTATTACACTAACACATCAAAAAAATATCAAAAAAAATAAAAAAATATTGAACTTTATACTACATATACATAGAATATATATGAGATTATATAAAAGCAGCTTTGCCGCTGGCCTTTGATTAAATAAAACAAAGAAAACAGCTTCCACTATGCACTTCTTATTACATAAATATCACTAGCACATACTTAGACACATACACACGCACTACATATTTGCACATAAGCGCGTTAACCGAACCCGACCACGCACTTCGACTTATCACGAAAGACTAATTGCAGCTAATGAGTAAAAAGTGCAACGAGCATGCGCGCATGAGTCAAAACTTCGCCAAATTCTTGAGAGAAAGCAAAATGAGCAAAAAAATTAGACAAACAACTTGAGTGCAAAAGCTGCAACTGCTTTGAGTGATATTTAAAATGAGCTAGAATTGGGCAATTAAAACTTTAAAAGCAGTTAAGTCATTTAGTTTGGTTCCGAACCTTCTTGCATTTGATTAATTGGTGAACTTTCTGAGGTTCTGAGCTCCACTAAAATATCGTGGTTTTTATTTAAGACATTGTAAGCAGGGTACGAAAATAAACCGTACTTTTCATAAACGTTCGCACAAAGAAGAAAACTTTTTAAATTTTTTGAATCGATTTGTACAAGAACATAAGCATAAACAAAATTTTTGCAATGGCAAAAAACACAAACAATACAATTCCTTTTTCGTGCTTTGTAGTTTTTTTTTTACCGTAACACACGCAACGAAACGTCAACGAAACGGCTGGCAAACGTGAAAACGAATTATTCGCCCACGACCAATTTTTGTACATTTGGTGTGTGCACCAGCAACGATCGTTTTTGTTCTGGTTTGTGCATATACACACATATGTATTTATGTATGTATCAGCAAAGCAATCAGCACGTGTGTATGTACATATGTATATACCCGCAAGAATTGTTGATGCGTAGTATGCATTTGAAAAAAGTAGTTACAAATTTTGCAGTAGTTTTTGTGTCTGTGTGCACCAGCTGTTTTCTTTGTCTTGCTGTGCAGCATCACTTGCATTGCTTTTGTCACTTGCCAAAATAATTAGTCGCATGAAGAAGTAGATACGCAAAAAAAAAGAAAAAATGCCGCGACCAAAAAACGAAGAGTTGAGGAAATTTTTTGACTATTGTGAGGATAATAAAGTATATACATAAATGCAAGAACGGAGACTGCAACAAAGTATTAAAAGGGCATGCTGCTAATTTGGAGCGGCATTTAAAAACTTTTCACCATTCAATTTATGACCTTTATATTGGGAAAAAAAGTGCTATAAATTTAAGTTCAAATAAATCAAAAGAGATAGTTAAATTTAGTGGTACAGCCTATAGGGAAAATATAGAAAAGGCGATTGTAGAGCTTTTTACGAAAAATGGGAGACCCCTTCGCATGGCTGAAGACATGGCATTCAAAATTTTAACGAATCCATTGCTAGAAGCAGCAAACATAATATTGAATGAGCACAATGTTGTTGAAAAAATTGCCGAATTTGCTTCAAATTTAAAAAAACAAATAGCAAATGAACTTAGTGGAAAATTAATATCTTTAAAAATTGATTCAGCAACAAGGTTGTCTGTAAGTGTGTTAGGCGTTAATGTGCAGTACATTAGCAACAACTGCATAACAATAAAGACGCTTGCAATAAAGGAGCTTAAGGACCGGCACACAAGCAACTATTTGAAAAGTGTTTTGCTGGAAGTTTTAGAAGAATATGGAATAAACTTGAACCAGGTTTTAACAATAACAACGGATAATGGACCAAATATGGTAAAAGCCGTCAATGATTTAAACCACACAACAGAAGCAGACTCTGAAAATTTCGTTGATATTGAAGCCTTATCTGTCGACAAAAGTCTGTCTTTAGACAACGTTACAAACGTTAGATGTGGAGCGCACACCTTACAACTTTGTGTGATGGACGATCTTAAAACAGGAAGCATCAAGGAAAAGCTGGAAAATATTCGGATGGTTGCAAGAAAACTTAAAACTCAAACTTATATTAACCTGCTGAAAAACTGTTGCCATAAAATGCCCATCTTAGATTGTCCAACTAGATGGAACTCCACATATCTTATGTTAGAAAGACTAACAGAGTTAAAGGAATTTATTAATTTGATCAAAGCTGATAACCCATTTTTCGAAGTGAGCGAAGAAAGCTGGGCTTTCATAAACGAATTTTTGACTGTTTTCAAAATTACATATTCAGCGTCAAAAAAGTTGCAATCTGAAGACTTAATCTATAGCGACTTATATATAGAAATTTTAAATGTTATTTTAACATTGGAAAGTCTTCCGACAACGGAATTAAGCAAAAAATTAATTGATGCAGTCAATAAGCGCAAATCTATATTATTTGAGAGCGACTTATTTTTATCAGCAATATTTTTGGACCCTAGGGTTAAATTAAAGTTGACTCCAGATCAGACGGCCAAAGCCAAACTCTGCATAATAGAATTAAATACGCGATTTTCAGCCTTGAAAGGTATACCAATGCAAAATCAGATCGTTTATTTTTTATATAATTTACCTTTATTTACAGAAAATAATACAACTATATCAACATCGTCTTTAATTGTTGATGCAAATGCAGTACTGCCAACACCATTGAGAAATTTGGATAATTTATTAGAAGCGCATCTGAGTAACATAGATCAAGGGACTTGTGAAGACAATACAATTAAAAATATAGAAGTCGAACTTCTTATGTATGAGCGGCAGAGTCGTTTAGGTTTAACGGAAAATATTATTGAATTTTGGAAGAATCATGGGAGTTCACTCTCAAAGATAGCCAATGTTGTGTTAGCAATCCCATGCACACAAGTAAGCGTTGAGCGATTATTTTCTGCTGTAAAATATATTTTACAAGAGCAGCGAAATAAACTAACTGCAACAAATTTAGAAAATATTTTATTAGTAAGGACAAACGGCAAATTTGAGTATATTTTTTAAGCTTTAATAAGTCTATATTTTTAAGTTTCAATGAAGTTTGCATTTTTGTTTTTTTTTTATTATATTAACTGTTGTTGAATTTAATGTTTTTTGTTATGTGTTAACGGCGTTATTGAATACCTTTTTTACAAATATTTATTAGTTTTATCATTTTTATTATTTGAAATTATATTGCTTAAGTTATCATGAAAATTCTTTATTTTATTTACATTAAAAAAAAATTCTCTTTCAATTGTTTAAAATTCGTATGTATGCACCAGCAAAAAGATACAAATTCAATTGTACCAAAGTATGTATGTTATATAGAACAACATAGTACGCGTTCCATGCATTTAAATAAAATGTAAATAATAAGGAGGCAGCGACAAGACAAAAAAAGTATTTATTTCTTGCCGATAACTGTTTCCCAATGACAATATAGTACATACTAAGATGTGTAAGCAAAATTTTTAGAGCTCTAAGGTGCGGGCGGGCAGAGTACAAACCGCCAAATTTTTAGATTTGAGCGTGCATACCCTTTCGGAGCATGTGATTACTATGCCACTTCATAACCATTTTTGACTTAACACTAATAAATGCATACACAAAAAGCAAAAAGGGTATTTTGCTATCGACACCCAAAAAGTAAACTGTATCATTTAAACTGTTACCCATGTGCCGCGTGCTT
>JBAMAX010002912.1:0-38494 GCA_037043745.1 Chymomyza amoena
CAATACTAGTGTGGAGCTATGGCTAGCCTTAGCCCGTTTGGAAACCTATGAGAATGCGCGAAAAGTTTTGAACAAAGCACGTGAAAATATACCTACGGATCGGCAGATTTGGACCACTGCTGCCAAATTGGAGGAGGCCAATGGTAACATACACATGGTGGAAAAGATCATTGATCGTTCACTTACATCGCTAACTGCTAATGGAGTGGAAATCAATCGTGATAATTGGTTCCAGGAAGCTATAGAGGCGGAAAAGTCCGGTGCCGTTAACTGCTGTCAGGCTATTGTTAAGGCAATTATTGGTATCGGCGTAGAGGAGGAAGATCGCAAGCAAACCTGGATAGATGATGCCGAATTTGTAAGTAGATATATTTAAAGTATTTTTTACTAAACTAATGAAAATTTGTTATTGCAGTGCGCGAAGGAGAACGCTTTTGAGTGCGCACGAGCAGTATATGCCCATGCGCTTCAAATCTTTCCTTCCAAGAAAAGTATTTGGCTACGTGCTGCATACTTTGAGAAGAACCATGGCACTCGCGAATCATTGGAGGCTCTGTTACAGCGTGCCGTAGCTCACTGCCCCAAATCCGAGATACTTTGGTTAATGGGCGCCAAATCCAAGTGGATGGCGGGTGATGTGCCTGCTGCACGTGGCATTTTATCGCTAGCCTTTCAGGCGAATCCCAATTCCGAAGACATTTGGTTGGCTGCTGTCAAGTTGGAGTCTGAAAATGCCGAATACGAACGCGCACGTCGCTTGCTGGCAAAAGCACGTGGCTCGGCACCTACACCTCGTGTCATGATGAAATCTGCGCGCTTAGAATGGGCGCTTGAACGCTTTGCTGAAGCTTTGCGTTTGCTGGAGGAGGCCGTCGAAGTTTTTCCAGAGTTTCCCAAGCTTTGGATGATGAAGGGTCAAATCGAAGAACAGCAGCGACGCACTGACGAAGCCGCAGCCACCTACACACTAGGCTTGAAAAAGTGTCCCACTTCCATACCTTTATGGATATTGTCTGCAAGTCTAGAGGAGCGCAAAGGCGTATTAACTAAAGCTCGATCTATTTTGGAACGTGGTCGCTTGCGAAATCCCAAGGTGCCTGTGTTATGGCTAGAAGCCATACGCGTGGAATTACGTGCGGGCCTGAAGGAGATTGCCAGCACTATGATGGCACGTGCTTTGCAGGAGTGTCCTAATGCAGGTGAGCTGTGGGCCGAAGCTATTTTCATGGAATCAAAGCCGCAACGGAAGACAAAGTCTGTGGACGCTCTAAAGAAATGTGAACACGACCCACATGTTCTTTTAACTGTATCAAAGTTATTCTGGTCGGAGCATAAATTTACCAAATGTCGGGATTGGTTTAATCGTACGGTAAGTTAAATATTGAAATACTTTTAAAATTTTAATGCTTAATATGAGGATTAGCTATTTTCTATGTTATTCATATGATTTTTTATGTGCTTGCAGGTTAAGATAGATCCCGATTTGGGTGATGCCTGGGCCTACTTTTACAAATTTGAGCTGCTACATGGTACTGAAGCCCAACAACAAGAAGTTCTGGAACGATGCATAGCTGCTGAACCCACACACGGCGAGTCCTGGTGTCGTGTAAGCAAAAACATAAAGAACTGGCAGTACAAAACAACTGATGTGCTACGCGCTGTGGTTAAGGAACTATCAATACCTACTTAGATTCACAAATGTCTAAACCAATTTAAAGATAATAAATAGGGCTACATTTCTCTGTAGCTCTGAATGATGCGATATATGCCTCTGCAATGCTTAAATATAAGCTCGCCTAGAACCAGGATAAAACTTATACCATAGCCATAGCCTAAAATGCCAAAAGCGTAGCGGCATTCTGTCAGACCTATGGAGACAAAGCCACCGACACCGCTCTCACATTTGGGCTTTTGTGGTATCCATTTTTGGTACTCTCGACTGAAGAGGCCCACTTCACGTTGCCAACGCAATCTAAAGAATAATTAATGAAAAGACGAAAGTTTTTAAAGCCTATAAAACTTACTGTCTACGAAAGAGCTCCTTGTATGGAAAGTTCTTGCGCGTTGGTACAGCCAGTATGGGCAGCTGAAAGGGTTCTAGCTCCATTAGACCACACTTTTCCGGCTCGCTAAATGTGTCGCTGACAACCTGATAGCCCGCCTGTAACTCCACTTGGAAAGCAAACAAACCCGTACGCATTTTTTCCATGCCACTCGCAGGTCGCATATAGGCATTTTCACCTTTTGAGGCAATCTTTTTTTGGTACAAGTGCTTGGCAACAGGATCTGTGGATTCTGTAAAATAAATCTTATTATATTGTGTATCCTGCACGCCTATTTCCAATGGCGAATGACTCAAATCGGCCAGTGTTTGTATCGAATCCGAGGGACTCTGCAGTAGTGCCACGATGTTGGCCGAAAAGGAGGTAAATAAAAACAGCGCTGACACCATTGTGGTAAACACAATAATTCTAGCGGAGCGATTGCGCACATCCACACTAAAGCCCTGCTGACACATGGCGCCCCAAGCAAAACTTATAGTGTCCAGTAATGACATGTTATGTGTTTGTGGTGAGAAAATTACTTCGACTATGAACACTGCAATCGTTAGAATAAGCAGCAGAAAAATGGATAACCAAACATATTTCTGAAATGGCATAGCAAATATATTGGCTACAGCAGAGAGCGGCGGCTGACGGAACATTAGACCCGCTCGTACGCGGTAAGTCTCTGCGACGAAGTCGCATAAGGCTATGCGGTCCAGTCTCATAAAAATGGCCAGCTGTGCAAAGTCCAGTTCGTAACGCTGAAAACGACCCATGAGACCATCAAAAGAGCCATTTGGTTGGCGCCATCCATAGTTGTCGGTTTGGTAGGTGTTGTAGCTGTTATGTGTGGAGAAGGGTAAGCCATTTAAGTTTCAAAATATTTTCAAAGCGTATATGTAAGAGAGCCCTATTTTCTTTACCTACCTCATGTTCAATCTGTTGGCCAACTCTAATGTCAAACGATGATTTACTTTCGATATTGTATCTATGTGCCGCAAAGATAGATCCTCTATATTGGTAAATTGATCGGGAAAGGCAACAACAATGGCCGAATTGAATACTATACCCTCCAGATTCTGTCTATAGCTTATAGCGGAACCATACTGCTGCAGTGCATGTATTATATGCCTGCGATTGCGCAGCTGTTTTCCCATTTTCCTGCGCTTAAGTGGCTTCCCAGAAGCCACCTTGTAGACATCCAACAAAGTGACTGTAAAATTCTGCGGCTCTGTGCTATACCAAAGCACGCGAAACTCACTGTCGGGTGGTATAAAGATTTCCTCATCCTCCAGTATGCCGATATCACTCTCATTTGCGGTTAGCAAAAGCCAGTAACGATTAGTGGTAAAATAGTTGTGTTCCGTAGCTGCGGACCAGCGTAGCAGGTTAAGCGCACATGAGCTGTTAAATTGGAGCAGCAGCAGGCCAAGCTTATAAGGCTGCGGCGGTAGCAAAAAAGAAAGCTCCCAGTGAGTTTCATTGTCCGCCTGAAAGCTAACCGGTGGTGGAGCTTGCGGCGTAGCTGACTCGTTGCGAACATGCCGCAGATCCGTAAAACAATGTTCAGTGTTAAGCTGCACGTAAAAGTTGCAAGCCATCAAATGACGCATCAATGCATACAGACGCTGCCGTGCAGATTGGGTAACTGTGGAGGCAGAGAGAGTAGATAATAAATTTAGCGACTCTTCCGTTTGGCGCGTAATTCACCAATGTCCTGTTGACAAACGACCAGCATCAGACTGTGCACACCGTGGTAGCGAAAATAAGCGACTAGCATATCCGGCAACTGATTGCCCCAAGCCAACCTTGCCTTCTCCGCTGTAGCTTCTCCGTCGGGATAGCACCAACTGTCAGTGACACGCGTGGCCGCCGGAGCTGACAAAGTGGCATTGATGATGACGCCGTTGCTATTGTTGTTGTCTTTGGGGGCGCTGTCAACAGGGCTTGCCAACAAGGACAACAGCAACAAGAAGCTGACAGCCAACAGCGGGAATATTAACGAGTTCATCCTTGCACTATGTCCCTTTTCGCCACGTTTGTTACACTTTCTATCTTTTTCTGCTGCTACTTTTTTCTCGTTGTCCTTTCCTTCTCTCTTTTTTTTTTATTTTTTTGTGCTTTATTTCCTTGGCGCGAATGTTGTAACTTTTTGCATCGCGTTTCCGTTACAATTCTGTGCGCTATTTTCCATTTCCATGTCACTTTTATAGAATAAGTGGCGCGCACTCACGCATACGACGACATGCCACATGCATTCATGGTACACCCAAACACTTGTCTATCCACCCACTCATACGAGGGCAGTTTGATGGGGCAGTTACTTTTTAAACAGTACACGTCCGTCACAGCTTGTTATAGTACGGTCCAAAGATCTGACAGATATGCGCAATGTATGTATGTAACAATTCAAAGGAGACGTAGCAGAGCATGAGTACTCTATATCAAAATTCTTATCATTACGTCAGATGGATGCCTAAAAGTCAGAAACTCCAGAAACCCCAACTACTATCAATAAATTAATAATGCGCAGATGGAGTTTACCAAAGTAATATATGCATTCTTGTTCGGATGTGGTTGCAGGGTATACCATAGTTGGGCATCGCTTCGACTGACTTACGTTTTTGTATTTTGCCTGCATTGAATTGGGGTTACATCTGAAAAATAAGCTGTTTAGTCTTATTTATGGTCGTGGCGACGCGTGTGCATATTTTCCTTGGTCACTGTTACGTTGCGACGGATTTATGCTTAGTTTATGGGTAAGTTTTCTGTCGTTACAAACTCTTTTAAAAGTAGGGAAAGCAAGAATACAAAATTTCGGACTCTTTAAGCTGCCCTCGTATGTTCACACGCTGACCATTTATTTTTTTTTTGTTAAAGACATTAAATATAATTTCTTTATCGTTAAAAAAAAATTGCATGCAAATTATGCATTGATTTCACTTCTGCAACTGTCATTACGTATACGCCGTGTTGAAGTGATTCCAATTTTATGCAATTTCTGCCAACTTTATCAACGACATTTAATTGGTTCCAAGTGCAGACAAAGACAATTACGCTTGATTGATTGCGAAGCTCTTTTGGTCTTAATTTCAATTGGAAGGAAAATATTCAAGCTGCATTTGAATGCCTTTAGAAACGCCGTATTATAAACAGAAGTTGTTGGAATACTTTCAATTTAAATATGATAAAACAAAAACTACAAAAGTACCCGTTCTGAAATTCTTAATTTTTACAATTTACCAATTAAATACTGAAATAGTTTTTTAAATATTCTTTGTTATTATTAATTTATATTCATGCCAACTTCAAGTTAAGTATACTAATATTTATTGACAATTATTTTAAACCTCAAAAATAGCATGCACAGCAAAAACCAACTTTTTTTGACCATAATTGCGATAGGGTTACCGCGCTACACACACAAAATTTCCCTTGTCACAAAAATAGCCAAGTCGTGTACAATTAATATTTATTACTAAAGTAATAGTTTTGTGTAATAATAAAGAACTAGCAATATTTTCATGGAAATTAAATGTAAACAATATATTGTAATAAAAAGTTGCAAACTACGGCAACCAGGTCAGCAGTGTTGTATCAACCAAAAAAAAATTCGACCCAACGCAACATGGGAATTTATCGCAAAAATAAGGGAAACATACAAATTTATAGAAAAAAAAATGTAAAGATTGACAAAAAGTCCGTTTTCGGGAATACACAAAAACGAATCTGAACAAAATTGTTTGATTGTGGTTTTTTGTTTTTTCGGAGCACGGCTAAATATATCCATCTCAGACTAACTCTCCTTTAATCTCATTTATTAATATCAGTGTTCCCCTGCTTGTCGTAAGAGGCGACTAAATGGGGATCGTCAGGAAATGGGTGCGTGGCGTGATGCTTTAAGTTGGACAAGACAGCGTAAATGTTGGCCACATTCGACTGGAGAGTGGATGCTGACAGGAAGTCGTATTTATGCGGCGTCGGCGAATGATTGGACCACAGATGGCAGATGGGTGACCAGTCCCGGGCATTTGATGCCAAAACTGGCGGGATTCCCCAAATCCGAGTCGGTCGGGACTGAAAGGGGAGGGCAAACCGAGCCCTTAATTTCGATACCACGGGTTGAGTATACGTCCAAGCGTACTCATTGAGTTCGGCCTCCTTGTGGGAGTATCGTGGTGGCTGTGGCTTAAACCCAAATCGCGGGTAGAGTCAGCTTGGCTCGGCGTAGTGTTGCGATCACAACCGGGTGCTGCTAGCCATAAAGCAGAAGAGATGATAGATACATCTCGCACCTCACCAAGGGGGAATTGGTTGCCGACAACATGCTTTCAAATTGGTACCAAAGAAATATCAGTCTCGGCTGATTGCTCTGAGGGGCGTTAGTTGGCGCATTAATCCAGACTCATTGTATTATAGGTACACTCAAGTTGCATATTTGAACGCCGTGGTTTTAATGCTGCAAAGGAACATAGCACGTTAAATAAAATCCGAAAAGTATGTCCGGATAGTATGCCCTGTTATTTACTTTTGACCAAAAATCGCAAATACAAATATTCGCACTTAGCTAAATTTTTAAAGTCGATTTTATAAAAAAAGGCTCCGAATGTATTTTTTATTTCTACTTTTTTCGTAAACTTGGAATCTAACTTTTTAATAGTTTATCATCGAAAATACAAGATATGAATATAGCCGAGAACGTTCGTGAAGTTTTGGTTTGAGAATTGTAACAAAATGGCCGATAATACAATAAATACGAAATCAAGGAGACCATCGTGGCAGCTTCGTCAAATCCCTATGTCATGTCTGGTAAAGGCAAAATTAGTAAATATTTATTAAAAGACAAAAAAATCAAATTTGGCACATTGCTTAAGTGGTCTAAAAAATTTCCAAACGCCAAATCTGGTTAGGATATCTTTATTAAAAAACGAAATATAGCCAATTTTTCTTTAAAAAAGTTATTTTGGCCGATCGGTCCTATGGGAGCTATATGATATAGTCAACCGATTTTGATCAAATTTGGTACAGTGATTGGGAACTATAAAAAACTTTCGATTGCCAAATTTCGTTACGATATCTTCATAAACAAACGAATTATTCATCTAAAACGCTTTTTTTTTCGAGGTCGTCTCAAACACCCCCATGGGAGCTATATAATTTATCCCCGATATCAAAAAAATAAAATAAACTTGCCTCCTATGGAATAATATGGGATCTAATGTGAAAGTTTGGTAACTCTAGCTCTTACCATCTCTGAGATCTAGGCGTTCACACGGACGGACGGACGGACGGACGGACAGACGGACGGACGGACAGACGGACAGACGGACATGGGTATATCGACTTCTCTATTCACCCTGATCATATTTTAGGTAACTTTGGGGTGTCTCCGACGTCTCCTTCTATAAAATTGTTAATTAAAAAAAAAAGATCAATTGGCTTTAATCTTATACCGCACCAATAAGTAGCTATTTTTTTAAGTAAGTAGCCGATTTTTTTATTTTTTGTAGAGAATTATTTTGATTGAATTTATATGAACAAATCAGAGAGCAGCAGGGATCAATGTAGTATATTTAGTGTGAAAAGAGATTGAAATAATATAATGCACTGTAATCGTCTAATAAATTAAAGTTGAATAATACTTTATTTTTTTCTTAAGCCGGGACATTGGTTTTGAGCTCAAGTTTCCCGGATTTTGTTAATTTTTGAAGAAAATGTCCCGGTTTCGCTCAAAATTGAGTTGGTCACACTAAATATAATTAATATTAAAACTCCTTTCACAACATAATGTCCTCTTGATATACATATGTATTAATGTGGTGTCACATAACCAGCTCATGATACAGATGCTTCCAACGATACCATATTTTTCAAATAATGATAAACATTTTAGAAGTTACGAGGAAACAGATGAACATATATAACATACATTAGAAAGTCTATAAATAAATCAAGTTGGATGCAGTTTATGAATGCGATTCAGTCTTGTTTAAATTAATAATATTTTTAAATACTCAAATCAATATCTTTCAGATTATTCAAGAACGCCATGTTAAGTGGCTCAGAAGACTTTTATGAACTCTGACAGAAATTTCAAGGAAATGGAAATTTCGAAACAAATTAAGTGAAATTTTTCAAAGTACTTTGGCAATAGAACGTCTTTTTTTTAAGAGTTTCACAACTTTGCTTTATCTGACAACCCTTCAAATTGTTGAATTTTTTCAAAGTATTGGTTCCGTTCGTCAAATTTATTGTACACTTATCGGAATAACAATGGAATGGCCACCAAGATAGTGATTTAATCCCATTGGATTAATTTCTTCGAAAAGTTATTGGCAAAATACGGCCGCAAATGCTGCGGAAAGTTTGTGAAAATTTGGGTTCCTTGTAAGCGCCAGCAATCATATTCAAACATTGACTTATCCAATAAAGCCCGTTTTATTGATATTAAAAATATATTCCTTTGTTTTATTATGATTTAAACTTATGTGTAAATCTAAAAAAAATAGACTTTAAAAGCGTTGCCTGTCTTTCTACAGGAAGTATGCAAGACGTAGAGCTACAAAAGTAACACCGGGCTCATTGGTTATAGAATCAGTTGAATCGTTTAAGTCTTTAAAGTTTATCTTCTATTTTATGCATAACTTTCAACTGTATTATAATTTTTTAAAATTTATTTCTTTAATGGTGGTTTACTTTTAAACCTGCGTACCTCTGTCAGTTAAACTGTAGTATGTGTATTCCTTTCAACAGTCTTTGAAGTATACCTACTACTTGTGTGCTTTAATACCTTAAAACATTCTCACTTTCAAGTCCTTAATTTGCTTATTCCTTCTTGTTGTCAAGTGAATTTCGCCTAATTGATTTCATAATAAAAAATAATTCACTTCTTGCTTTCCGTTCTCATTATTCAAGTTTTCATCTTTGAAGTAGAGCTTGATCCTGCGGCTAGACATGGAAACGTGTGATAATCTGACATTGCAATCAGCGTTATCCTCGCACTAATGGTGTCACTTTGTATGGCTATTTTCACACAGTTTTTCGACTTTCTTTGCACACACACACACAATAAGCTTACACAGATACAAACACACACACGCACATGTAAGAGGAAGCCATGGAAACGCTTCAATAACTTTTATCACTTTTAATTGGATTTTTCTTTATAGTCGACTTATGTCTTGCAAGACTTGGTCCAACACATGTAGAGATTGTAATTGTATTACAGCTTCGTATTTATTTTTGTATCTTGCAGGAATTTATTTTTTGTTTGTTTTGGAGACAATTTTGCTGTCCTTCTTTTGTTAGATAAGTCTGGACCGAGGTTTTTCGCTGTCTTTCTTTGCATTCAATTTTCGTAATTGCATTGTAATTCGTAATTCTAAATCTCTATCTTGTTTTTGTCACAGCATTTATATCCTTTAGAGCTCTGAGAAATTATTCTCAAATATTTTGTAATGGCCTCATTGTCTATAAGGGGTTAAGTTGGTACTGATTCAGGCCGATATAGCTAAAAAAATTAAAAAGCTGAAATTTAATTTAAATGGAATAACAATATGAGACAAATTAGAAGCACAACAAAAAAAGGAAAGTCTTCGATTTTGGTAATATTTATTTATAATAGTTATAATAATTTACTTGTCAATATCGATTGCTAACCAATTTTAACTTTGTTTTGTTGATCGTTTATAAGTGTTATTCTATAGAAAGCTTATATTTCACAAACAAAATAATTATTATCTCTTTAAAGATAATAACTCTTTCGAATTGACAGATAATAACTGGAAACTTGTTAATGTTCATTTTTATTTTTTAAATGAATTTTGAAAGTGATAGTAAATAAACAAAAATCGAAATATTCAGTTATCGATAGCTCGATAAATAAGTTGATATTTTAAATAAAAGTTATGGAACTTTATTTTCCTGGCCGTAAAAGAATTCGGTTAAGACTGCGCGTAAAGCGCGACATTTAACTAATAATGGTGTAAGTTTGAATCGAGCTGCAAACAAATCTAAAATTCTTATATTTTTCCTGTCTATTTTATATCCTTAACACCTACTCCCATTTTCGGTATCACAAAGGGCCTGTTCTTGATCTATGTGAGTTGGAACGTAAAGTCCCAACTGCCACCTTAACCTACCTTTCTATCTATGTTTGTGTTATTTTGATTTTATTGTTACAATCTGCACCCAGTATATTAACATTCAGAGCGAAACCCCTTAAAGATAGCTAAAGTATGATCAGAGTGGTTAGAGAAGTCGATATACACGTGCCCGACGGTTTTTCTGTCTGGCTGTCTGTAAACGCCTATCTAGGCAGTTATGATAAGAGCTAGAACAACAGTTTACAGATTAGTTCCCTATTTATGTCACGGAAGACAAATTCTTTTTTTATATATATAGGTATATATACTTTTAAGTCTTCGATTAAAACTAAAAGTTTTAGATGAATATTTCATTTATTTTTAAGATACCGTCATCAATTTTGCGTTCGAAAGTATTAGAATATATAATATAAACTTATTTTATAATTGGGTGATTTTGATTAACCGAGTATTTTTGTTGTTTGTTTGTTGCGATAATACATCTCCCAAAGGGGCGCCCCCAAAGTTTACCTTCGGACCGACACCCCTATGTATTTACATACATTTATATTGGAATTTACCCTATATTAAGCTACTTGTCTGGGCAAATAAATACTAAAAAAATATTTTTTTTGCTTATTCTGATTAAATTTATTATTGTTCAAACGAAAGTAAAGGGATTTCAATGTATTTTATCAACAAATAAAGGGTTTTTTTAATAAGAGTGCTACAAAAGTTTTTTTAAATAAAGCAAAACCGGTTTTGGAAATCAATAAAATTTTATTCCTGTGAAAGTACATTCGATGCCATTATGTACGAGTATAGAACTCAATTTCTTTTGCATGGCCACCACGGGCACGCTTGCAGAAGTCCAGACGCTGAACCCAATTTTCTACAGTTTTCAAGCATAAATCGGCCGATACTGCTGCAATTTCACGTTCGACATTCGTACGAGGCTCATCAATCGCCGCTGGCTTTTTGCAATAGACCATAGACTTGACGTAGCACCACAGGAAAAAGTCTAACGGCGTCAAATCGCAATCGGGATGCAATGGTGACTCAAGGAGTACGTGTGGATTGCTGCCTGACCAATGACGAAGCCATTCAGTCAGAAATGGGCCTCATCGCTGAAGATGATTTTTCGATGAAAGTCCGGATCATTTTTAAGTTGTTGCTCAGCCCAATTCACGAACATACGACGCTTCTAGTGGCAAAGCGGCTTCAGTTCTTGCGTCGATTTGATCTTGTAAGGATGTAGGCCAAGATCTTTTCGCAAAGTTCGCCACAACGAAGTCACAGAGATGCCCAACGCTTGAGAACGACGTGTGAGAGACTGATTTGGGTCTTCCTCAATTGATGCGCTAGCGGCAGCAATATTCTCGACACTAAGGGCACTTTTTTGTCTCACTGGCACGGGAACATTTTGTACTGTGCCTGTGGATTCAAATTTTTCCACTAGACGCTAAATTGTTGATCTGGCAGGACAATTATGACGACCATAAATTGGACGTAGCGCTCATAAAGTTGAGGCCGCTGACTCCGAATTTCGGTTGGTAATTTTAATAATTTGGACTCGCTGTTGGATCATATATGTCTTTCCATGATGAAATGGCAAACCTTACTGAAGAGAAATGTTAAGAGAGCGGAAAAAAATATGGCGTCGTTTGCTGTCCCTTTCGGTCTACTTTTGTAGCGCCCCTATTGACAATAATTTAGTGAACTTAAGAGCCGGAGCAAACCTGATTTCCTAGTAAATACTAAATTAATAGTCTTCCACAAAACTAGTATGCTTTACTGTACTCACACTTTAATATGATTTAGAGCTCCGATATTCTGATGCTGTAAAAAAAAGAGAATAGAATTTGTTTTTTTTTTTGCTTATTTGCTTAATGGTCAGCTTTAATTTGGTTGAAGTTATAAAGAACGACCTGTTCGCGCTCCATTGACGGCTGGGATAAAACTTTTGCTGGCCGTCAGTTTGTATTTAAAGGATACGTATACTTTTATCCTGCTCTGCTTATGTAATTGTGTTTGTGTGAGGCTGTTAGTTTTTTTTACTGTTATTTGCTTTACGCTTCATTGTTACGCTTGTTTGGTTTATTGAGCGTAAATTAATGTAAAGGCCGAGGATATGGCGGGGTCACAGTAATCCAGGACATATGTGTGCTTGTGGGTGAAGTACTCCTGCACAATATGTGCATGGTTGCTAGGCCTTTGAAGATATTGGGTACACAAATAAGTACTTTCGTTTTTTGTGTCCTCGTAGAAGTTTCTTAATTCGAAAAGTTGGAATAATTTTAATAAAAATCTGTTAAGTACGGTATTATAGACTATTTGTTGTTCAGTTTTCATTTGCATTATTTTTAGGATGAGCGTGGGGGCAGCGAATCGTAGATGTATATTAGTGTGGTAAGAATGTTTTTGGTCGGACTAATATAAGACGGGAGTGCATAGCATTCTTTCCCAAATCCACAGCAAGTATGGTACTTCCACGCGCTGAGACCGAATCCCTTAGCAGAATTCGACCAACAGATCTATTATATCGGAATCCTGACGTACTGGCGTTTTAAGATAACCTCGAAAATACCAGATTTTACGGTGCCTTCTAAGTATAGGCTAAAACCAAGAACCGTTGGGCAAAGCGTAGGAGATCAGAGCCACTGGTCCGTTTCGCTGGCAAAAAGACGCTTGAGAAAATCTCTATTAATTCAAGACACCGCCGTTCGGATTCGGCTATAAGTGCAGGTCCTTGTTCTCTACGCGCAGTTATTAATAGAGATGACCATGCTCCAGCTAAAGGCGACTAAGGAAAAATATTTAAGCCAGGGAAAATTATATACAAAATCCGCCAACTCTAATGGCGAAAATACATAAGAAAGCATATGGCAACATACGGTCCAACCGCCGGAAACCAAATTGTTATGCAATCTTCACCTGAATAAGCTTGCAGATGGTCAGTGAATTGGAATTTGATACGTCCTCGGCTGCTTATTATTTAAGATAAAATGAAATTAAAGTATAGAATAAATTAATAAAAGAACAGATATTTTTGTCAAGCCATATATTTAGGTATACGTTCCAACCCTACAGGTTATGCCGAAACCCAAGTAACTTTTGCCCCTCTCAATTATCAGGAATTGTTCACTTGACTGCACTGATGCTGGCTGGCCAGCCAATCGTTCAACTGATTTGCATAAAGCCCCTAAAGCCTTTGACAATTAGTCAATATATTTTATTGCTAACAAAGGTCCAAAGACCCAAGAACCCAGCTGTTGTATCCTTTGTAAGACCAACGCTCGTCTGTCTCACTGTTACCTGGCAAAACGTTGGCTAATCCAAATTGAAGTGTGCTTGATGTTTATTATATAACCACAATGTGCTACTTTGTGCTACCTTTTAGCTTTCACGCCTTTGAAATACATTTAATCCATCATTGCACACGCCCACTCGTTCATACAGATACATATACAAGTCATATACAGGGTCTTAGTCCCAGGGTTGTCTGTAGCTTTTTATTGACTCCCACATTGAATTTACTTCGTGGTGCCCCATTGAGCGAAAAGCTTTGAAACCTGTTGAAAAGGTGCAAAATGTTGAACAACTTTGCTTTGGCTAAATATGCTTAGGCAGCCAGCAATCAACTACCAGCAGGATGTAGTCCTATCAATCAAAGGATCTACATTGCCGCAGTCATTTATCTCATACAATATACACACACATATATATATATACATTTTATTAATACGCCGCTATTTATTAGGGGTCCATTGAATTTTACCTTTACAGTTGAATGGAAATCACATTGTATTCAAACTCAGCTTAATGCGATAAACAGGAAAGGATAGCAGCTTTGAACCTTCATTGTTCATTCTTATAGCGACATTTTAATAGTCTTACAAATCGGATACCCATTTCAATCAATACAAAACTTTCAATTTTTATAACTTATATTTATAAAGGCTTCAAATGAGCGCCATCCTTTTATCTATTGGTTATGAAAAGTACATGCGGATGGTTGCACCATTTGAAGATTTATTCATTAAAAGTCAAAAGTAGCTTTAAGAGTCAAAGCTACTTTTGACTTGAATTTGAATGAATTTTAATTGGATTAGAAATTTAAGTAATACCGAGTTCTGCGTAACATTCGAATTGACTTCTAAAGATGGGTTCGACTTTGAAATTGATCCATTTCATAAGAAAAAAGAAGAGTAATATTTGTTTTCAGTCGAAGGTTTGTTTTGGAGATACTATGAAGATAAAAATACTTTAAAAATTTCCAAAATGTAAGAAATGTACTGCGACCCAAGTGGATCTATTTTACCCCTTCATGGCTCAGAGCTCTCACCAAAGTCCTATGATCTGCATGTATTGCAGTATTTTGTTTGGTCTTATGGTAACAACGATCTCCGGTGGGAGAACGTACATGCCCAGGAGCTTGTTTCTTTTACCGGCGAGTGTCATACATCCAATACATGCGAAGAAGTTTCTTCCTCCATGCTACAGAAGCGACATATTCCACTATTCACTATGCCAATTTTGTTTAAGTGGCTGCTGAGCCTACAATGTCTCGTCAGAAGACCCGTCAGGATTCCCACGGTATTCTTCCCGTGAGTTACCATGACTTTGAACCTCTTACGGTTGTAGTTGGAGAGGATGGTTTCTGACTGTTTAAGCCCTGGAATCTGTGCCCAGTAAAGCAGTCGTTTGTTATTCCCCTCTATTCTCAGTAGTTCCCGTACCACGTAGTTACCAATCTTACAGTGTGGTTCAGGACCGATTAGCGGTGTTGCTGCACCGGTTCTTGCAAGTTTATCTGCCAGCTCATTTCCAGGAAAGTTGTAATGTCCTGAAACCATTCGTATCGTGAGCTTATTCCTGGATCCTAATTTATCCAGTAATTTACGTTCTCACTTCTTTGACCAGCCTTGATGTGATATTGGCTTTGCTTAATGCCTTTATTGTTGCTTGACTATCAGACAGGATGAAATTATCCTTAATCAGTGAGTGATCCTTCTGTGTACCACATTTATCCTAAGTGGTTTCATAGGGTGAACTGCCGGAAGAGAGGTCCAAGCGTCTTTTGTGCTGAATTTGGTAAAGCAGCTACTCCAATTGCCACCATTACAAATTATAAAAACTCTCTCTGGTCTCTTCACTCCAATAACGACTTGCAGGATGCGTGTTTGGCTAAGCCCTTACAGCTTGCCCAACTTAGGTACCAGCTTATTCAATTTAAAAAGCTAAAAAGCCGGTACAGGCATACTATGAAAATGGTCGTTCTATTTAAAATCATAGTTGAGGCGTCGGCAAGTCGCCGGGAACAACAACGCGCCATCTATGGTCCACCCTATGTATGTAGACATAAAATACCCCATTTCGATTCATTCGGCATATCAAAAAAACTTGTGATAAATTTAGTTACGATATTCTTATAAACAATCATTTTATGCTAGCAAAACATCTCTTTGATCGATCGGTCCCAAGCCGTCCAATATGCAGTGTACGTAATTTATTGTTGGTAAAAAATTTTGGTCAAATTCTTGGAAAAAAGTCAGCATAAAGTATATACCTGAAGTAGGGCAAACAACTGGCTGGTTACGCAAAAACACCTCAATTTTGAAATAGAGAAGAATGCCTTCGGTGGTACGGAAACAATTATGAAATTGTTGTACTAGTTGTGAGTCACAAAAGTAATATATAATATTTGTTCAATATTTGTTAAATACTCGTACATTAATCGTGTTATCCTTAGAAATAAAAAGCTTATCAATATACATGCGTTCGGTGGAGTAAAAACTGACTTTCGCACAATTTTGTCCAATGTGTAATTATACCAAAATTTAAATTAATATATGTCCTTCAACATGTTATTAATGGTTTTGCCCATGCTATATGTACATATGTTGATTTTTGGGAAAGTTTTTGCTCGGTCATGTTACCCCATTTAATGTTTTGCTTGAAAACCGAAGAAGTTTTTACACAAACGCTAATCAAAAAACGTATTTATTAAAAAATTCACAACTTTACTCGCAATATTCAGAAGAATTTACTAAAGGACTAAGTTTTATTAATATTACGTATACGTTACGTATACGCAATATGCCATTACATTTGTAGTAAAAGCAGGAATAATCGTTTAAAAATATTGTCCAAATGATATGCATGATTTATTATCAAATCCACCAAGTTTCGCAGGTGCAACTGCACCAACTGCAAAATTTTGACAAGCCCATTATTCAGAGCATAAAAATGTAAATAATCTTAGCTCTAAAAAATTTGCGGCTTAAAAATTATTGTTATCTCTTTAAGTATTGGGTTGACCTATTAGAGTATGTATATTCAATAGGATCAACTTAGTCCGAACAATTATAATAAAATATAATAACATAATAACGACAATAAGGAAATCATGTATACCATTTAAACCCACTTAATACACTCCTAACCGACAAGGCAGAAATTATTAAAGGCATAAAAATGCTTTCGAGATAATATCTATAAACCAAACAAAACAAAATTGAACAAAAAACAGAAAAAATTGCTACAAGGAATTCCTCTTTCCAGACCATTACCGACCATCGATAAAGATCTGTAGAAAATCCGTTAATAAAGATCAATTTTCCAAGCATTTTCTTTTTGCTTTACTTTGAAAATTTAGCGCAGCCCTGCATAAAAATGTCTTATTAACTTTTTTATTAGAATTTGCCAATAATTTCTAATCAACAGATAATTAAAGCTTATGGTCTTGAAAATTCAAAAAAAAAGAAAGAAGAAAACTTTTTTTTTTCTGTTTACCTAGGCTAGCCATAATTAATTAACGGCCTTGCCGCACGCACCTCCCACAACCCGCTTATGCTCATTAATCATTATATAATGCCAACAGTGCGAAGCTTCTTTACAGGACTAGGGGCTTGTTTTGGCGCCGCAACTTATCTCATTTATCTGTATCAAATCAATTAGTGGACTCTCTACCTATGGCGGTCGGTCCGTGTTTCACGGACCTCTCTCTTTGCTTTACCTTTTTGAGCTGCGTTTTTGTTGTTCTTCGCTTTGCCAATTTGCCTCTCGCTTTGCGCGCTCATTCGTAAATCTAAACAAATCATCAATTTTCACAAATTGTACGTGGCAGCAGCGTCAGCCACGGCGTAGTTCTAAGCAGCCGTATCCTTGTTTGTTTCCGTGTCCTTCAGCCTAATTGCTTTCGGTTATGTGCCTGTTTTGCTCCATCTTCCTTTTTTGCTGTGCTTTCTGAACTTGCTGTTCATTTTACATTTCATTAATTATTGTCAATGGTGTCCCACGAGCTTTGACATATTGAGCTTTGTGAGGAACATTTCTGTCTGTCATCGCAGATTTGTAAACTGATAAGCGTCAATCCCGAGCAATTAGCGTTCCCTGCGTTTATCTATAATTGAAAAGAAATCAAAAGCAATCCAAGTAATACCAAACACTCGAGCAAACAATAGAAATCCCAACAATTGACGATCCACCCATTAATAGATAGCCCTCAACACGATGATAAGCTGTGACGTGCGCCTAAAATATATTTTTCCCCAACACTACAACGATCCGATAATATTTTTTTTACCAATTGGAGCTGCGTGTGCGCTTATCTATGCACTATTTAAGCATGCCCGGCTTCGAAAGAGTTAGCCATAATTGCTAAGATTGATATGAAGTTCGCCAGTTTTGTTTTGCTGCTCTTGGCAGCTTGCAGCCTGCAGGCTGCTTGGGCACGCGTGGTGCAGCCCGAGGTGGAGCTGCCACCTTTGGTTGAGGGCCAGGATGAAGTATACGAGCGTGCCATCTATGTGGATGCTTTGCCGGAGGAGCGTGCCGCCGGTATGTTCCTCAACTGCGCACAAATTCAACAACTTGCTCTAGCTCTGACTACTTAAACTTTTTACAGCCTGCAGTGTGACCATACGCGGCGGTTTGGCCAAACCACAGCCCGTCTATGTAAAAACCGACTCCGAGGAGATCTATCCCTACTCAGACACTGGCGTAATGGAATTCGAATCAGGCGGCACACTGCAATTGTGGTGCCCCGCCGGTTTCACAACACATTCTGAAACTTTGTTGACCGCCAGCTGTGTGGGTGGAACCACTTTCCGTGTGGATGGCACCAGCTATGAGTTCAAGGACCTGGCCTGCAAATCATGGCCCGGTTTTAAGGCTGAAAAGACCGGTGCCACCTGCAATGGCGGTGTCGTCATACGCGTAGGCTTCGAAATCAGCTCCTCCCGCTTTGCTGAGCAAATGCAAATTTGCTTTAATGAGGAGGAAGAGGTTACACGCTATACGCGTCATCAGCTCTTTCCAGGTAGCAACTACTACGAAACTGGAGTAGATCGTATCACCTTCCAAACTGCTGGTTTCTTTGATGGCAAGAATGTGGACAAGCTGTATACACAAGTCACACAGCTGGAGACTATTAATGATGAGCTAGGCGGTGATGCGGACAGATATTTCGATTCCGGCTCCAATGTGTACTTGGCGCGCGGTCACTTGGGTGCCAAAGCAGACTTTAACTACGCTCCCGAGCAACGTGCCACCTTCCTGTTCATTAATGCGGCGCCTCAATGGCAAACCTTCAACGCCGGCAATTGGGCACGTGTCGAGGATGGTCTTCGTGCTTATGTCTCCAAGAACAAGATGAATGTCAATTGTTATACTGGCGTTTATGGCGTTTCTTCATTGCCCAACAAATCGGGCGTCGAGACCCCACTGTACTTGTCTCATGATAGCAACAATAATGGCTTGATTCCAGTGCCCAAGCTGTACTTCCGCGTCGTAATTGAACCCTCAACACATCGTGGTATTGTTTTTGTTGGTGTCAACAATCCTCATTTGACCGAGGAACAGATCAAAAAAGACTACATTATTTGCAACGATGTTGGTGATCAGGTTGATTACATCAGCTGGAAGAAGGATGACATTAAGGCCGGTTATTCTTACGCCTGTGAGGTTGCCGATTTCTTGAAAACTGTTAAGCATTTGCCAGCCCTGACTGCTGCTGGAGGTCTTCTCCTTTAATTTTGAATAAAATTGCTTGTTTTATGAAACTATGCTGGGTCTGAGTAGAAGAGATACGAGACAAAGTTTAATGGACTGCTGAAAAGTTATTTTTAGACGATCAAGTTTGTATACCAAAATATTCGTTATAATCATAGGATTGGTGTGGGAAAACCTCATACTGGGAATCACTACATAGATTCCTAGAGAGCTAACAAATCTTAGTAAAAGTATGGTTATATCTGACCGCCCATATAAAGGTAGGGGCTTTCTACAAGCTTTGAGAGCAGCCAAAGATTTAGATGTGCCGTAGATCAACATGTCGGCATTAGATAATCGAAGTTAATTGTTTATTATTAAAACTATATGAAAGAAGAATGAATGCTTAAGTGTCCAACCACTTATGTACTTGTTTTTATATTCTCTAGGTATATATTGCTTGTGATTGAAATTTGATAAACTTATTAAGCTGATATAAGAATAACCGCAGAATATTGAAGATAGGAGATTATAAAACTAACTAAAAAACAAAAGAGTTTAATTACGCAGGAAGTGCTTGCTAGTATAGAAATTCTTAAGAGATTAAAGATGACGACAATGGCAGCGTATTTTATAAACAAACAAATTGACTGAAGTGGGATATTAGCTGATAACATGGCTTTTGAAGTCCTTAACGAAGCTTAGTTTGATTAAACAGTCTTATGTATAGGAACAACTTTTAATTATAAATTTGTGATTAAATCAAAACAATGCGCTTAGACCAACAAACCGCTGACCGAAAACTCAGGCAGATGTGTCACCTTTTTACGGAACTCGGCCACCTCACATGCATAGGAATAGCCAGCAGTTATATCCGTTTTCTTCCAGCTTATGTAATTGATTTTATCGCTCACATCGTTACATAAAACATAATCGCGCTTGATGTCCTGCAGACTTTTATGAGGATTATTCACACCCACAAAGACGACTCCTTTTCTGGTAGAGGGTTCAATAACCACACGGAAATATATCGCAGGTACGGGTATTAAGCCATTGCCATTATGATCGTAGGCCAAATATAGTGGCGTTTCGTGTCCACTCTTGTTGGGCAATGTAGTAACACCCCAAACGCCTGTCCAGCACTCCACATACTTTTTATTTTTGGAGACCCAAGCGCGTACTCCATCCTCAACACGCGCCCAGTTGCCAGCATTAAAAGTTTGCCATTGGGGAGCTGCATTGATGAACAGGAAAGTGGCGCGCTGCTCGGGAGCATAAACAAAGTCAGCCTTGGCGCCCATATGACCACGTGCCAAGAATACGTTTTTGCTTGAATCAAAATATTTTGCAGAGTCCATGTCCAATGCTTTGTCTATGGTCTGCTTCTGCACAGCCTGCGTATATAGCTTGTCCACATCCTTGCCATTAAAGTAACCGCCAGTACCAAATGTTATGCGATCCACACCTGTGGCATAGAAATTATTGCCAGCATCCAAGGTGTGATAGACATAGCGTGTAACCTCCTCATTCTCGTTGAAACACACATCATACTGCTTGGCAAAGCGTCCGCTACCAAGGTCAAAGCCCACGTTGATTAGTGTGGTGCCACCATTGCAGCTACCACCAGATTTCTTACCAACAAAAGCTGGCCAGGAGGTGCAGTGTATGGCCGAAACATCGTGTTGCTTGTCGCCAATTTTAAAGGTAGTGCCGGAGACGCATGTGGCTGTAACCGATTTGCCGGATAACGGTGAGGCTAAGCTGCTGGTGCAATGAAATTCAATGGTCTTATCCTTGTCCACAACTACTTCTCCGTTGGCATTGTAACCAAAGATTGAGCTACTACCAGGTTTAATTAGCAACGGCTGTGGATTCTTTAGCTCCGAGCTGCGTATCTTAATAGAACAACCGGCTGCTCTGCCGTCTGGGATTTCGTTGAATGTCTCCAAAGGCAACTCTATCATATCTTGCTGCCAAAGCAGCTCATTCTGCTGTGGCAACAAACGCGCTGAGGCGCCACAGAAAAGCAAGGCACTGAACGTGATCAATAATGGACCCTTCATGGTTAAGCACTGATTGGATTTTGGAAAGCCCGTGCGCTTTTAAACGTTTCCGCCAATCGCTAAACGAATCAGCAGATTAGATTTGGTATTGGCCAAGTGGACTACCACTCAGGTATCCGTTTTGAAAAGTGCTTCACGTGTTCTTTTTTAAAAGCGGCACGGGTCTCATTCCTATTCTTATCTTTTCCTATTAGCTGTCCAACTTATGCTTGATAGGAACGTTGTTGAAAAAGTGTTTCAGAAAGATGAAGATTATTCATGTGGTTCGTGAAGTCCTGTCCATGAGTACAGTTAGCTAGTAAAACAGACTGTACCTTATCAGCTTTCTATTGAATACATGATATTTTTTTTTTTAATTTTTATATTTCGGTTGTGTATGTTCATTTTGTTATGGCACTTAGAAGAAGACCCTTTACATTTATGTTCTTATAAGAAAAAATCAAGTGTCACTTCGTCTCTGTCCGCCTATTATAACCAACTAGTGAGCCCGGTAGACATTGTCCTGCCCAAACTTTTTGAATACTCTTAAAGTGAATAAACATCGCAAGATTCTCTAGTTACCTTATCTGGAAAAATATAAGATTTTTAGATTAGTTTGCAGCTCGATTCGGACTTGCACCATTATTAGTCAAATGTCGCGCGTTCATTGCGATCTTCACTTTCCTGGGCAGTACGAATAGATTGATAATTAATTTGATTCGTTGCTTTTCTTCCAATTGAAATACATCATGGATTTATCGATTAGGAGAGGGCATTCCCAATTCAATATGCTTCATTGTAAGCTTCCGGCATAAGTTCCATCATTGGATTACGTTTTGCTTGACGTACTCGAAACAAAATATCTTCTGATAAATAGTTTTGATATTTTATCCACAATTCAGGTGGATTTGATGAAAAACATGTTGCCAAAACATACGTAAAAATCAGATATGAAACTTATCGACGCGTTCATGGAAACCTACGTAACACGTAAAACATAAGTTTCTTTTATATATATAGATAACGTAACTCATAGGAAGCTTTTGTACCAATTTGATACTGTTAAGGCCTCCATTACAGAGTTATAAGCGAATTTGAGGAAGATGTTCGTAATGAAGATATATGCAACCCATGTAAATGTGCCAGTACCAGAATTTTTTTTTATTTAGTTTTACATTGAAAAGAAAGCGTTACCTAAAGGGTGACTTTAGAAATCGATATAGATATATAGATCTCAGAGAGGATAAAAGCTAGAGCAATCAATCTTTTGATAAGACTACATACTACGTCATACCCTACCAAGGGTGTTTATGAAGATATTGATATCAAAACTTTTTCAACGTACTTACGTCTGTATGCAACATACAAAAGGGAATGTCAGAGATGGTAAGAGCTAGAGCAATTAAACTTTCAGATTCGATCTCTTATTATTCCATGGGAGACAAGTTTATTTTACTGTTTTAATATCGGAGTTACTTATATAGCTCCCATAGGAGTATTTCAGAGGACCTCGAAAAAGTAAAGAAGTTTTAGATGGATAATTCGTTTGTTCATCGTAAACATTTTATGTTCGGAAGTTTTTTAAAGTTCCCAAGCACTATACCAAATTTGAACAATATCGGTTGACTATTTCATATATCTCCCATAGGAACGATCGGTCAAAAAAACATTTTTGGTTAAAAACTTGGCTGTTTTTGGTTGTTTACGAAGATATCGTGACCTAATTTGGCAATCAAATGTCTTTTGGTGTTATTAAGCAACATATTGGATTTTATTGCAAGCTAGTGGTATAGGGTATCCCAAAGTCGTTCGCACCCGACTTTAACGCACTTTATGCTATTGAATTATTGCATTAACAATTTAATTTCTAATTGAATCTTATTAAAAAAAAATGTAGCTGACTTGGAAGTTACTCATAGCACGTTTATTTAAAATAAATGTTAATATTCAATATTATTTATTATTATTAATAAATATTTATTTTAGGTATACACATGGTTAATACTAAACTAACATAAGTATAGCTAGTTTTTTTTCGTAATATTAATTTAATAAGAGTTTTTATATATTTTGGCGCTTCTGTATGTACTTAGAGTTAATTTTTATATAATACAACATTTAAAGATATGGTTATTGTTTGTTTCCATTTAGTATATTTTAATTACTGCAAATGATACTAACAATTTTTCTATTTACATATAATACTATTATGAATACACTTAAACATTTACAACGTTTATAACTAAGTTTAATTTCTGTTATCTTTAGGCTTTTTTTTTAGGTTAGAATTGTTACAAAAAACATGGCATTTTACTGTTATTTTTAAAGCTTTATTTTTGTTCTCATTTTTTTTTTTTAAATCTTTGCAAAAAAGTTTTACTAAACTAAACTTTATTTTGTACATGACTGCTGGAGAGAGTACTTTTTGGTATTGTTATTATCTGTTGCATGGGGCGCGTGAAAGTAGTTGTTTGGATTCCTTCTAGAAGATATAAATTTGTGTCCCCCATTGCTGAAATCTCCATAATAAATTAGAAAATCTTGAATGTTTCTTGCTATAAATATAATAACAATAATATAACAGAAACAAGCTGGAACTTTCTTATTCTTCCATTTTCAACGATTACAATACCAATACTTGGGCACGTCTAAGACTGAACCAGTTCTGACAGGTTTTTTTCTTTGTCCCTCGCTATTCTCATTTTCTCCTTATGTATAAATAAGAACCCTAACACCAAAAACTTCAAAATCATGGTGAGCCACCAGAAGCGACATGACCCTAACAAATTCGGTTCTCCCAGGTGCAAATCCTATTACCTATCACTTCTCTTATTTTGCTTTTACTGCAGATATTGATCTACTTTAGACAGAGTTAGAGCATTAAAAACATTTTTATTATCATAATTAGTTTGGTCTTTCCAGATCAATAGCCAATATCAATATCCATATCATTATTTGTTACCCTACTTTTTCAGAAGGTACTGAACTACTTTTAATATAGCCAGTAAGCTGCATAAAATTGAACAGTGCAACATTAGTTGTAATGACCCCAAAGTTTATGTCCTTCCCAGATCTGGATATGTCCTACTGCACATATATTCTATTTATTCGTTCTTTGCCACAGATATGCAAATACACTTTGGTTGTGTCTGTCTTGCTTTTCGCTCAATTTCCCATGGGTATCGATACTTCCGAGCTGAGTAGTTATGCAGCTCAACGCTTCTTATAGAAATACAGCCAGCTGCGCATAAATCTCGACTGCAACCAGCAAGCTCATTACCAATACATTTACAGCGCAGTAGAAGCTGCGTCGCAGTGTACGTCGGCGTTGACGCGGACCACGACATTTACTAGAGTGGCGCGTCCGCTTGCCGGGTAGCCCACTGTACTTATACTGGCGCGCGTCAAAATGGCTGACGATGTCGTCGTCGTCGTCGACGTCGTCATCGTCATCGCATTCAGTGTCTTTGTGTTTGTCGCTGGCACTGTTGCCGTCGACGTCGTCGTCGTCCTCGTCACTGCTGTGGGCCGGCGCAGCGGCACATCCATTTGCTGCAATTCCAATGCATGGCGGCCAATGTCAAACCGACGCCAGCGAAGAACTGCTGTCATAGGCAACCAACAGAGAGTCATTCTCTTCACTGCCGCTGCCTGCGCTACGCTCCGACTCATTAATCACCTCCAGCTGTGTCTGAGGTCGTGAAATTTTGTACTTGTTGTGCCTCTTGTTGATCAGCACGCTCCTTATGTTGTTGTTGGTGCGCGCTCTCTGAGCCTTGTGTATGCGCGTCTTACTGGAGCTGGCAGGTGCACCCAGCATGCTGCAATCGGCAGCATCATTATGCTGCTCATCGTTATCCTCATAGTAATCGTAGTAATCATCGTAATCATAGCCCAGCTCGTTTTCATCGTCATCATCATCGTAATTGGTATCATCATCGTCGTCGTCCTCATAGTCAAAGTCAAAGTCAAAAATGGCGCAGCAGCCGCTGTCCACATCACTGTAGCGACGTTGTTTGGAACGTTTACTCTCCAGCTGTGATTTGCTGTGCGTGCTGACACTTCTATAGATGGGCGCAAATATGGTGGTCTTGGCCTGGGATTAGTTGAAAGTTGATAAGTGAGTGTGTTCATTGCAGGGGCTTACACTTACTTACCTCTGGTCCACGCCAGGTGATGCCCGAACGTAACAGATTGTAAAAACGCAGTACGCCCCACATGGCCAGCACCTGAAAGCATAGAGAGCAGTATTGAGTGCCATGTATTCCATTTAACGTCAACGGACAGGGACTACAGAGAAACGCACTTAAAGCCTTGCTCCGCTGTGCAACCTATTTCGATTGTGTGATTTAGTACATAACAAATCCCTTAAGATTTACTATGCGTTGTTACTATTTTGTATGTGTATTTTTAGAGACGTCTAGAATCCCTGAAAATAACCATAAATATTACGTGTATGCTAAAAAAGTGTGTGGATCTGGGATTTTATATAATTTGATGCGCAAAAGCTTAATTAGCTATAAAAATCAGTCACACGGATTTAATCTTAAAAGTCGCAAACAATTAAACAAAATTTGGCCAGACCAATTTCGTTCCGAAGCCACTGTTCATAAAGATTAAGTCTTTATTCCATAAACTATACCAGTGGCGGATCCACGGTGGTAGGTTTTCGGGTTCAGACCCCCCTTCGGGATCAGAAAACCCTAATAAAAATATTTTTCACAATTATAAAAGATGGATTTCTCGGGACAGATTTCTCTGGACCCCCCTTACCAAAATCCTGGATCCGCTCCTGAACTATACCAAAATGTTCTACCGTTTTTTTTTCGCAATTTTTATAACGAATATATGTACATATATAAATTTTCTTGTATGTTTCAAGAACTAATATCATTCATCTACTAACTACCAAGTAGTAGGTATTAGCATAAGCTTAAGTATCTCACATATTGAAGAGCTTCCACGAAGAATGCGTTGTTTTTTGGACAAATACAATTTATTCTAGTTGGAAAGTAAAAGTTCTTTCTACATATAACATATATTGATATGTATCAAAAAAACTTGATCCAATCCTCGAAACATTTTTATAATCAATTTTTGGTATGCCTATTAGAGCCATCTTCGATTTTTCCATGACCTCATTTCGGGTGCTGTAATGAAGTCCACGGAGCGGTTTTTTGAGTCGTCCGAATTTGAAAAACTCACACGAAGCAAAATTAAGTAAGTTCGTTGGTTGTTGAATGATATGACTTCCGTTTTTATCCTAATGGTCTTAGAAATCATGAAATTCAGATCTTTCGTCACCAGCTTTGCAGCGACATGGCTGAGGCCCAAATATTTTATCGAAATGTCTTGAGCGGATCCAAAAGCAAGGCCCAACTGCACTAGCAACTCTCTAATGGTCAAATTGCGATTTACGTTAGTCCATTTTTTGATTTTGTTAATTTTTCGTCGGATCTTGATGTCGATGGCCTGACACTACTTTCATCATCGTTGAAGGACTTACGGCCACTTCTGAATCTTGCGTACAACGTGTAACTGCCGGCTTTCTTTAAAGAATCGGTGCCGAAACACTTATGTAACATTTCCAATGTCTCGGACCATTTTTAACCCAATATTAAATACAAAATCATTGTTGCAAATTCAATTCCATATTAAAATTGTTAATAATCGAAATTACGCACAATCGCATATTGTCAGCGCCACACGGTGATGATTCCGGTAACTTTTTGATCAAGGTAGAATATGGGTATATTGACTCGGCTGTTCATTACGATCAAGAATCTAGACACCTTTAGTGTCCTCTACGCCTCCTCCTACTGCCTTATTATATCTTAGTACCGTTAGTACAGGGTAATGTGATGAATTATCTCCAGATTGTGCTTCCAAGTAGCTGTAAGGATTATATATTAACTCTGCTTGCTCTTAGTTCAAACCTAACTTTAGATTACAAAAGCTTTTAGACGCTTCCGATAGAGTTCATGTCAGGTGAATTTCCTGGCCAGTAGAGAATTTTCACTATCATATCCCAAAGCCAAATTTGTAAATATCTTTTTGTTATGAAATTTATTGATAAAAATTGAAGCTTTGAAGATTGCCAAGCATTACTTGTCAGACATATCATTTAAAATTTATTTAAAAAATTACAATCTTTCTTGAAAAGTACGTTTGAAAGTTTTTAATCATGAATGTGCCAATGAGGGAGCGTCTTTGCTCTTTCTCCTTGTACAGAAAATTCGATGACTGCAAGGAACACACCTCATATAAGATTAATTTAGAAATATTTGTACAACAAATTATCGCATGCAGCAAATGTGATCCCAAGTGTTATAACTATTTCTATTGGCTACTATTTGGCATCAGTCTTCTTGGCTCGGTAAGCACAGTTCCAAAGTCCATCCAGCAGACTAACAATTTTTTACAATTTTAGCTTCAAAGCGTGTGCGTTTTTATTAGCGCATTCCTTGGAACGGTTCCCAAGAGTGCTACCATGTGGCACAACCAACGTTTCTATGTACTTCCGTTTCTGGTATCTCACCACTTAAGTAATATTGGTAACTTTATTGTCGTCAATGCTTGGATTACGTTGCTTTATGCAACAACTTTTGTAAGTTGACTGAAAAGAGTAAACTTGTTTTTGTTTTTTTTTTAATTTTTGGGTTTATTAATAGGTATCCCCTATTCACATGTGGATCTGGCTATGCACATACTCCTCGTACTTTTTGCTCCGTGTTTTTGGAATATATTGTCAACATAAAATGGGACACTTACGAGACAAGACACTTAAAACCATGGCAGTATTAAGCCTTAAGGCAATTACCATCGGATTAGTGTTTCTTGGCAAGTTGACCTTTCAAAATGCATTACGTCATCAAAAAATTGAGCATTTAATGCTCTATGAGAAAGGTGTCGCTACTTTGGAATGTGGTTTTAATAAGCTTTTTGGTTGGAACTGCTATTAAAATTGATAGATAGTAATAATAATGACAGTAATTTAGTAAAAAGTGTAATCCTTGCGACAATATTGGAACATAAAATTTATGATTTGGTTACCTGTATGTTTTAAATATCCTAATAGAGTTACAGAATTCACGCAATTTTTTTGTTTAATTTGTTATGGTACTTGTGAGAGAAACTTTGGGGCAAAAAAAGTAAAGCGGACACAATTCAAGTCGACATCTGGAGTTCTTAAACAATACATTGCCTTTAATTACTATGGTACGATGGTATAGGGTATCCCAAAGTCGTCTGCGCCCGAATTTAACGTATGCTATCTTTTTATTATTACCAGGGGCTGGTCAAAACCTTCAGTCACATTATTACGTAGAAATGTGGACACTTTCCTAGAAACAATTATGTACTAGTTTTCATAGCTTAAGAAGCTAATTTAATATCTGATCTAATATCTTTTCGTCCATAGAAGGACAAATTGTTTAAAATTGAACAACTTGCAAAATCTACTAAGTGAACTTTTTTTCTTGTATCTCTAGTCGATGGCTCGCTTGGGCCTTTGTTTTCTAACCTAAATAGCATACACATCTAATCCTGATTACAAAAGAAACCAAAATTTTTACTCTTACATCCTAAAGGCCATAAGCCGTAGTATTTAATAGCATACACATATTTGCTGGCTTTGCTTTGTTGTTTTTCCATTTTGATGTTTTTCATGCGGAAAACCGGCTTATAATCGAACATACATATTTATACACACATATGAATCACACACACACTCTTACACACATACTTACATTGATGAAAGCACGAACTATGAAAAAAGCCACCTCGGCCTTGCACATTGCATCGAATTGCTAGGGATGAAATAAATATAAGGTTATTTTAATAAAATATGGCATATTTAATTGTATGTAATTGTTTTTATATAGGGTCTTCCAAGAGCATAACATTTAAAATACATTTTTGTAATATTAATGACGTTTATCTAGATTTCCTTTTTTTGGTTACTTTTTTCATATGTATGTATAATTATCCCTTAATCTTATTATCTTCATATTTACAATATTACAATGATTATAAATGCATGAGATAAATGTAATATAAAAAAAAATAAATAAATATATACAAAAAAAAATATTTTTTCAATATGAAAATTTTTCGATAAAAATTCGTTATTGTAACAAATGTCTATAAATTTGCCACTTTACAACGCTGTTCCTATTTTTCCAACAGGGCAATAGGTAAACTGCTTGGAATGCTTTGCGAGAGTAGCGGTGAAATTGGGCCTACTCTCACCAATACTAGTTAAGGTATAACGGCCTTTAAGCTTTGTGCGCTAATTATTATTTCGTATTAGTGCGTGGGTGTAAGTGGAGAGTACGTGATAGGTATAGTGTTAGGTATAGCGTGCTCGTTCTTATCAATTAGTATAGATCGTCGTGCCGTTTAATTTGGGCGGGAATTTCAGGATTTGGCGGTGATTTTTTCTATATATGGTGGATCTACAGCCAAATCGAGGCTATCTTCGAGAGACTTAGTGAGTGATTGTAACGAGAAAGGTCTCGAGTGATAAAAGTATAAAAGTCAGTGCCGCAGATTTAAAAGCGTTTCTCGTAACAAAATATAGAATCGTCGCAAAGGAAGAAAATAAGGAGATATTTAATTAGTCGGGTGACGGGTGCGACCGCGTCGGAGCGTGTACCTACGTTCCGTGAACGACGGGTTGAGTGTATCGCCGTAAAATGACAGAATTTGTTTAATTGAAGATTTTGTTAGCTCTAAGTGTAAATTTGTTTTTCTTAAATATGGTTTTGCTCACAATATTTTTTGTTTATTAGGTCTACAACTTTGCTCCCGCCGTTTCCCAAAAGATGGCGCTAGTAGCCAGTAATAGTTCAAATAAATAAATCACAGCTGTTTTCCATCAGTTTTGACATCGATAAATATAACCTTACATCGATATTAGTTAATTTTTGTTTGCGTCATATAGTTACACTTAATTAAATATGTCAACTTATAAACCGAACTCACGTCATTTGCGGGAGATTTTACTTTTTCATTTCAACATGAAAAAATCGGCGGCTGAGGCTCATCGCGTTATTTCAAGTACTTATGGTGATGATACTATTAGTGAAAGAACATGTCGCGAGTGGTTCCAGCGCTTTAAAAGCGGTGATTTTGTTGTTGAAGATCGGCATAGCGGTGGCAGAGAAAAAACTTTTGAAGATGATGAACTGGAGGCTTTACTTAATGAAGACTCGTGCCAAACTCAAGAACAGCTAGCAAAATCATTGGGAGTAATTCAGCAAGCTGTATCAAAACGCCTGGAACAGCTGGGGATGATCCAAAAACAAGGATACTGGGTACCGTATCAGTTGAAACAAAGATATGTTGAGCGACGTTTATTTGCTTGTGAACAGCTGCTTGAAAGACAAAAACGAAAAGGATTTCTTCATCGTATTGTTA
The DNA here is from genome assembly GCA_037043745.1 of Chymomyza amoena. Taxonomy (NCBI): domain Eukaryota; kingdom Metazoa; phylum Arthropoda; class Insecta; order Diptera; family Drosophilidae; genus Chymomyza; species Chymomyza amoena. The sequence goes on from JBAMAX010002912.1 coordinate 30,586, forward strand.
CTGGGGACGAAAAATGGGTGCACTACGACAACCCTAAGCGACGCATCATAGGGATTGCCCGGCCACACTCCTACGGCGACACCTCGACAGAATATTCACGGATCCAAGGTCATGTTGTGTATTTGGTGGGATCAGCTTGGCGAATTTTATTATGAGCTGCTAAAACCTTCTGAAAAAATTACTGGTGCACTTTATCGAACGCAATTAATGCGTTTGAGTCGGGCATTAAAAGCAAAACGGCCGCAATACGCTGATAGACACGAAAAAGTAATTTTGCAACACGACAATGCTCGACCTCACTTGGCGAAAGTAGTCAAGACGTACCTCGAAACACTGAAATGGGAAATTCTACCTCACCCGCCATACTCTCCAGATGTGGCTCCATCTGATTACCATTTATTTAGGTCGATGGCACACGGCCTGGCGGGCCAGTGCTTCGATTCTTTTGAAAATGTGAAAGAATGGATCGATTCTTGGATCTTATCAAAGGATAAAGAATTTTTCCGACGCGTGATTCGTTTGTTGCCTGAAAGATGGGCCAAAGTAGTGGAAAGTGACGGACAATACTTTGAAACATAAATAAGATACCATTTTTTTTTATATAATTTTTAAAATTAAAAAAGTTGTAGACCTAATAATATATCCCCATCGTTCTGAAAATATCTACAAGTCACTCACTGTCTTGCATTTTCTCATATTTTTTTTAATATAATTTTTAATTTTTGTTCTTAGACTACAATCGTATTCCGTTTTGCAGATTTATTCGGTATGCCTTTTTCTGGGGTTCTTCAGACTATATTTATCTGTTGATTCATGAGAGTAAAATGAATGCCATTCTTAACAAGTCTAGAGCGAGGAAATGGGAAAGCGACTGCTTATTTTTATGAGTATTTCCAATATTTTTGTCTTGCGAACCTCTAAAGAAATCATATCAGCTGTCCAAGTTGGCATTTAGCGTTTGAAAGACCCTGTATCAAGTTCAAGTAGTTGACTGCACAGGTGTACAAAGAGCTGCTGCTAACAACCGAACTAAAAGTGTGGCCAAAGTTGTACAAAGTGCTCCTTAAATACTATACAGCATTTCAAGCATCCTGCCCCACGGCCATTACAATGCTGCTCTCGCTCTCTTTGTCCGAACAAGTTTCGACAAGTGAACGGCAGTGAATGGCATGCAAATGAAAGTTAAACTCATTAAAGCTGCCAGAAACTGTCAAAAAATAAAAAAAAAAACATACAAACGGCAAAAAAAATATGTACGATGTCAACGCGAAAGTTTTGTTGAAAAAGGTAAACAACGAAGAATTTTTACCTTTACAACACTGCAATAAATTATGCATGAGGCGAGAATTTTTTAAGTAAGGAGTATCTCGAAAACAAGCTACCGAAACAAAGGCTGTGACAAAACATATATACCTTGTGTATTGTTGTAATAGAAAAACCGCAAAAGAAAATAGAACACGAAAACAAATGTCACAGCCATATAGAATAAAAACTGAGTGGGTAAATTTGGTTCAGAGCCCCAATACTCAAAAACCACTACGAGGGAGGGTTGGGCGTGAGAGTTTATTCTTAAAAAAATAAAAAAAATGGCGCCGTCATGCTGGATTTTATGCATGTTACATACAGACACATGTGTAAACATGAATTTTTCTCTTGTCTATGTGTCAGTGTTGGAAAGTGTTTTTGTCTATGCGTTGTCAGGGTGTTAGTATCTGTGTCCTTGTTTTACATTGAATACAACGCGTCTTGTCTTCCTTTGACTTTGCCCTATTGCCACTCCATGTGTTTGTGTGGGTGTGTAGGTGTGGGTGTGTGGAAGTTCAGCTACAATTGCGGTACCAAGTTCTACATAAATAGGGTTACTCGGTGCCCTTAGGTAGCATTTAACAAAAAAAATGAAAAGTTTGTATATGTATAAATATTTCCGCGGTTTATTACCAACTATAAAATATGTACACAAAGAGCTAAACATTCCTAATTTAGTTTAGATATGCGATTCGCCAAATATTTCTTAGATACCCTAATAGACTCGGGGAATTTACCTACATGATAACACAGGTCTACAAATACCGTGTTCATGTCAGTTGTTGTAAAGCTAATTGACATTTCCGAAGTAATTTGATTCTTAGAATCCGAATCTGGGGTCAGAATCGGCGTATCACGTAAGAATTTTCAGATATTTGAGGTTATGTACCCGAAAAAAGGTTTTTTTCCGCTTTTAATGTTATATTTCGAAACTTCATCTCTTCAACTCTTAAATTTAAGGGTTTAAGTGGTACCAAATGAGACAGACCACCAAAAATTGTCGAATAGGCAAATTTTGCTAGAAAAAATCGTACTTGCTAAATTAAGCTAAATAATGTAGCTGGGGAGGCACACCACGAACGTTTTTTGCACCTTGCACATAACCTCAAAAGCAGGAAAAAAAAAGTTTTTCTGGTAAATAACCTCAATAATCAAATAATCCTTATGCCAATTCTGGTCCCGGATTCCACGGTTTGAAATTTATTAAATCTGACACATCTTATATATAACATTCTATTGTCACAATGTTACCATACTCCTCCGAAACGGCTGGACCGATTCTCATACCCTATTGGGTAGGTCTGATAATCGGCCAACATCTATTTTTCATACCCCTAAGTGATAAGGGCTGCAACCCCTACAATTTTTTAAATAAATTTTTGCCAAACTCCTTCGAAACGGCTGGACCGATTCGCATAAAATTTCGTGTGCCTATTGGGTAGGTCTGAGAATCGGTCAATATCTACTTTTCATACTTCTAAGTGATAAGGGTTGCCACCCCTTACATTTTTTTTTTTTAATTTTTGGACAATTTTTTTTTTTTTGTATTTTCGTGTTACGGATATGCTCATGAAAGCGTCGATGAATTTCAAATCAGATTTTTGCGTGTTTTAGAGGTTGTCAATATGGAGGTTTAAGGCTTATTGCAATGTGTTTGTATGTATTGGTTTATAATATAATATAATAATAATATCGTGAATATAGCATAGTAGAAAATTGTTCAACACTGGGTATTGGAAATTAAGTGCAGACAGAAGCGTAGTCGCAAAGGGTTGAAATGTAGTTTCTGTGGGGCATGAATATATTAGAGAGGCGAGCTCTCTTCAGAATACTTAAGTTCGTCCATACGGCTTTTTAGAGAGTCATGAATGTGAGCTAATCCAAAAATGTTATGATTGTCTAGATAAGCTAACTAGAGAATCTTACAATGTTTATACATTTTAAGAGTATTCGAAAAGTTTGGGCAGAAAAACTTCTGCCGGGCCCACTAGTTGTAAATAAAAATGACATTAAAAAGGATATTTGCCTCAGGGGCGGCTTTGAATATAATTTTTGTTATCGCAACAATTCGCTAAAGTCAATTAATTGAATAGTCATCTTATGTGACAGTACTCTTAATTAGCCAGTTTTCTTTTGGAATTGTCTCTTAAATTTTCTTCGCCTTATTTTAAATAACATATAAAACGCAGCTATAAAAGCTATCCAAGCATCATGACGTTCAAGTATTTTTTTTTTTTCAACCTAAATTCTGGATTTAGCGGGCGCAATACCATAGCCGGAGAACCAATCTTAAACAAAAATTGTAAGGGAGTTATTTTGTAACTCCTGGACACTAGGGGCTTTGGACCTGGAATTCGTATTCAGTAGACTCAAGAAAAAGTCAAATTTCTGCCTTGGAGGCCAAATATGGTTTTTAGGGCGCTGACATAACCTCAAAAACGAGCTGTTTCGGAGTTTATCTCATAGTCCAGACATGCTAGGCATTAATGGCGCTCGATGTCAGATTCAGAGTTCTCAAAAACGATTGAAAAACATAATTGAAAACTGATAAATATATTAGTCTTTCAGAGGTTATCTCAGATAACCTTCATAATCGGATGCAGCGGCTTAAAATCTATGTCTGTTTCTAAACACTGTAAAGTTCTTAACACCTTCTTTTTGTGGTCCTGTTTAGTAATAATATTTTGCATAAATTAAGAATGCTAAACTTGGCTTTTCGCTGTGACTTAAAACAAAACACCTTCTTCCTTCCAATGCGGTCTGTAAGTGCACATGGCTATAAGAATCTGTCTCTCGACCCAGTCTCAGCTAAACGTTGGTTTATTCTTTTTTTTTAGATCTTCTGCCTTTATTCATTCTAACTTCAAAGCATTCATTTGATTTTTTCGCTTTTATGCAAAGCATTCAACTGCCGTTGAGTTCCGCTCAAAGTGAATTTCTTTTGTAAGCGATTTGCATATAAAACACTTATTGTACATACATATGTAACGGATTTGAACCGTTTGTTTTGTTGTTGTTGTCGGTTTTGTTGTTGTCTTTTGTCGGCTTTTTGTAATTTATTTGTTTGTTTGTCTTTGGTCTGCTTTGTTTTGTTGTTGTTGTTTCCAATTGATTTATGCCGCTGTGTCTTAAACTATTGATGTCAACAAAAGCCAAGGCGCCGCGGGGTATGCAACTGATTTTTTTTTCATTAAACAAATGGCTCTAGGCCAAGTATCTTAAATATTTATTAAGCTACAAAAATATTCGCATACCTGGGGCAGACTCACTGAGGAATTAGATACTTTATAGACACCGCATTGGGCATACGCTTACCTTGTTTACATGATCGCGCAAGACATTTGAATAAACCATGGCAACAGCTTCCAAGGCCATGAAGGTAATATAGCCAATTATCCAGGGTACAATTAGGCCAGGATTTTCCTAAACGAGAAAAAGTTCAAATGAAACTGTGAAAGAATAATGGCAAGTTAAGCTGAAAAAAAAGCATTTTGCGCGATTTTAGAAATTCAAGCTACCAAAAAAAGAGAAAAAAACATTTTTTTCACCTCTGGCAAACAATACAAAATGGCGGTATTGATTTCATGGCATCTGCTGGTGTACAATAAAACATTTTATGGCATATGCTGGTTTGTGGGCAGATATCGGGGGTGTGGCAACTTCGTGTGTGTGTGTGCAGTAATTTATCTCAGCAATGTGTAAACCCTTGATTGGATTTTTTTTGGATCGTTTTTTCGCGTGCACCGTTTTTAGTGCGCTGCTGCTGACACTTTTAACCGCATATTTTTTAGCCATTTTTATTCCGACATATTTGGAATGTTGGCATGCAACTTTTCGTTCTAATAAATGGCTACCAAAATTTGATTTGAATTTATTATAATTTTTTTTTTATTTGCATTTAAAGTTGCAAATGTTTTTGTTTTTTTCGCAAATTTTATTTGAATAAAAGCCACACTTAATATATACCATTTTGATATGTATATTAGGGTGTCCCTTATATTTCAAGTTCGTTATTTCTTTCACGCATACCTTCTTAAAAGTTTCGTAATAACCCTATATTGTCTAGAAAAAAATATTAGTTTGATATATAAACGATAACCCGTGCCGACTTGCTATTTAAACCTGTAAGTACTGCGCAGTGACTTGAAACTACTCGTTTTATTCGCCATTTCATACGTGATTTTTGAGACTATTTAGTGCGTAAACATGTCGGTGGGATTACGGAGTGATATAGTAAAATAATTATTTCCCTTATCGGTTGCCTAGCTACCAAATAAATGGTGCAAGAAAAGATCTTGAATTCTGAACTCACTTTGCCGTACGTTCCCAAAGCTCGAAAAGATGTAGAAAGAATCTCATAACACCTAAACTAGTTCCACAACTAGATCGGTGTTAGTTAAGCATTAGAGATTCCGTTTACATTCTTAATGTGGTGGTAGAAGCGATTGGACTGAGCAGCGATGATTTCTCTTTTAACAAATTCTCGATTCAGCGAATTCGTACTGAAACTAGAAAACCAAGGGCAGAAGCAATAAAATCTGACTCCCAAAACAATGTGTCCGATGGAAAACTATTACCCGAGTTAAATGTACGGAGTTCAAAAGAAGAACGCTTGACAGTTATTGCTTCATTTGACGATAGAGAACAGCTTCTTGCAGTGCCGAAACTAGAAAGTTCTTCTGGAATACATCAAGCTAAGGCTGTCTCAACAGCTTCACGTTAAAGTACAAATAATGTGCTGCGACACAACAGCTTCCAATACGAGCCGTTTCAATGGAACTTGTGCTATTTTGGAGCAAACTTGAGAGAGAATTCTTGCTTTTCGCCTGTCGTCATCATGTTTATGAATTGTTTCTAAAAGCTGTCTTTGAAACCAAGATTAAGCTAATTACTAGTAGCCCATATATTCCAATGTTCAAAAAGCTCAGAGAAAATTGGAAAAACATTGATTCTAGTAAAATTGAACCATCTCTTAATTTCGTAAAAGAACGTGTTGCCGAGACAGACTTTCAAGCAAGAATTAGACAAAGGTTTTGTAAGAGATGACTACCGCGAATTGGTCGAACTGTGCGTAATATTTTTGGCAGGAGACACATAGGAAAATTAAAACTAAGAACCCCGGAACTATGCATCAGGCAAGCTGAATGGCGAGAGCGACCTATTCTTTAAAAATATGTTTACTTCATTCACAATGCAGAATGACTGCGAAGGACAAAAAGGCCCTACAAGATGTTTGCTTATTTGTCGTAATGTTGTATGTTAACCCTTGGCTCAAATGTACAGTGGCGACCAAAGCACTTAACCAAGATTTGCGCTTTTTGAAGATGTTAAAAGAGTTCGAAAAAGTTGACGCAACAATTTCTAAAGCTTCTATAAGCAAGTTTAGCCATCACTTGTGGTATTTATGTGAAGAGACAGACATTCTGTCACTATTTCATGATGAACTTGATAACTAAACTAAGAATAAAATGATTGCCAACTTTAACAGGGACAAAACCTCAGGCCTATGACCCGTTGAACGAAGAAAAATTTGTTTGGTAAGTTAATTTATTTTTTTGTTATATTTTCAAAATTGTTGATGATTTGATGTTATTTAACATATTTTTTCTGACAAAACACTGGATGATTTCGTATCGGAAAAGAGCAAACAATTTTTATCACGACTGCATATCAACGACAGTTTTCTAAAGCAAGATATATCTTCTTGGAATAACAATGCTACTTTTTTAGAAGCTAAAAGAAGAATAAGTTATTTGAGAAATACTACTGATGGGTAAATGATACTGCTGAAAGGTCTGTTAAATTAATGCAAGATTTTAACCGAATTATCACGGCTGAAGAAGAACAAAGGCAGTTCTTGCTGCGCTGTGTTCAGGAAAATAGAAAATTATATCCGAATTTTTTTGTCATATAAGGGACACCCTAATGTATATGTACTATATAACTTTAAAATTGATATTATTTTATTTATGTAAGTTTAGCAATATTCGAATGGAATTTTAGAAAAAAATTATTTTTCCGTGTCACCCCCGATATACTTGAAACTTATTAAATATTTATATTCAGTGCAAACCAATATGTCATAATATTTTTATAATAAAAGTATTATTTTATTTCTAATTATTTTTCAAAATCTGTTGAGTTAAGTGCAATCCAGAGACAAAAATGTAAAATTTTGATTTTTTCAAAACCTGGATAATGAAATATTTTTTATGAAAATTTACCAAATTTTTTGAGATTTTAGGACTAACTATGCAAACTTATTTAATGACTGTATTTAATTTATCCGTAGTTTAACGCTTAAAAGATTTAATTAGGATCCTATTCCCCATACCGATATAATTCTTTTTTTATTCCACAAGCTTATTGGGACATCTTAGGCATGCAGTTATTACTTTATTACTCAAAGCGTAGAAAATGAATTGGTCGATTTCGAGGCTCTTGGGCGTTCCATATAGCTATTCCTATAAAGCCCAGTTAGCTCAAGCACTAAAAGCGTGGATCATTGGCCAACTGAGTGCTTTAAAAATATTGTTGGGGCTATTTTATTTTTTCGCATCGAATTTTCCTTAGGGATGAGGCAAATTTTTTACTCAGTGGGTAT